>JAHWFP010087515.1:903-25440 GCA_023313725.1 Lithobius niger
TTTTTGCACTTAGTATCAAAACAGAGAACTGGGCAATTCCTCCACAATGTGTTGCTCTCCGCTGGAAAAGTTATTTACTTCCTTAAGAAAACAAAACCTGGAAATATTTGTCCATTTAAAATATTTGCTGGATATAATGATTCAGCAAAAAAACCTTTTCCATTAGATTTCCTATAAATTCAGGGTTGTTCAGCATCCACATGTTGAGAATGGTGGCCAAGGGTATTCGTTTGCACCATCCGGAGTTACCTCTTGGTCACTATTCAGTCACGTTTCTCTATAGCAAACTCAGGTTTCTTTGAAAAATGTGGATACTGAGAAAGTCAATGCTAAAAATCCTGGAACTATATACTACAGGTATGTGGGTACAATTAAAAAATATTCCTGTCTTATGATTCTTCTTATCTATTTCACCAGTTGATGAAACTTTCCCACTGGAGTTATGGGCCCAGTTGATGCGTTCGACTGTTGATACTGGTCCAGCTGGAGGTAGAAGAAATGGTTCAGATGAAAAATGTCTGCGGGTCGTAATGCACCACTTGACAAAACATTCCAACGAGAGTTAGAGGAGCAGGTGAACAGATTCGCCTGCTGGTTATTGGCCTAGTTAAAATCCATTCAATGTAATGGTTGAATTGAATAAGTGAGCTCATCATCGCTGGTCCAATTAAAAAGTTCACTGTTGATGAAACAGGACGGAAAAGCCAATGGCTCAAGATGGGTTAAATAAATACGGATGCACACTTATTTACGTTTCCTTTTGGACTTATATGTCAGACTGCCTGAACGGGGAATCGAACCCACGACCTTTGAAATCAAAGGCCGAGGTCCTACCGCTGAGCCATACTGACACGGCCAAAAGGAAACGTCCATAGGCAGCATTTAACACGCACACACATACTTGTAAGCATACACTTTTCCAATGGCTACTGTAGGGATGCTTGATAGAGGGCCACACACCAGTGGCATTGAAAGAAAAACACATGAAAGCATGAAATAATTGGTTATACAGGATGGAAAAGCCAATGGCTCAAGATGGGTTAAATTAATACTTATGCAAACGTATTTACGTTCCCTATTTACGTTGCCTATTACGTTGCCTATTATGTTGCCTATTTACGTTGCCTATTATGTTGCCTATTTACGTTGCATGTTTACGTTGCGTATTATGTTCCCTATTTACGTTGCCTGTTACGTTGCCTGTTATGTTGCCTATTTACGTTGCCTATTGTGTTGCCTATTATGTTGCTTATTTACGTTGCAAATTTATGTTGCCTATTTACGATGCCTATTATGTTTCCTATTTACGTTGCCTATTTACGTTGCCTATTATGTTGCCTATTTACGTGGCCTATTACTTTGCCTATTTATGTTGCCTATTATGTTGCCTATTTACGTTGTCACTGTTGATGAAACATTGCTGGTTCAGTTAAACACATTTGACTATTGGTTACTGGTTCTGTTAAATGCCCTGACAGTTGCTACTGGTCTAGTTCAAAGTCAAAGTATCTACTGGGGGGATTAGGCCAATTGAAGAAATCTATTCTGATATAATGGTTCAGCTAAAATTTCCATGTCCAGTCAAAATTTCCCGTTAGGATTTCCAATAGAGTACTTAGGCGTTTAGTACACAGAATTCACAAGTAAAATCCAGAAGATATACAGATTATTCTGATTTTTTCTGGAATTCTATTCTTCTTCTTCAGCCATTTGTATCTCTTTCTTCTCCTCTTTTTCGAATTGCAAATCACAGATTTGAATTCCCGTGAATGTGAAACAGGATTTCTTGTGGCAGGATTTATAGGAACTTTTCGGGTGAGATTAGCCAATGAACTCTCTGAGGTTCGAATTCTACCTTTTCTTCCAAATTAACAAAAATAAAGTCAGCAACTCAGCACACACATTACTGAAGTTTTATCATTTATGTGAAGGAATGTGAAGACTGCTGAAATACATCTTATTGCCTACCTAATAAGATAACTCACTCACACAGAAACTCACACAGAATCTCTAGAATGTGAAACAAGTTTTATTTTACTAATCATGGTCAGGAATATCATGTCAGTAACTTACCACGTCCCCTTAGAATTAGGGAAAATTGCAATAAACTTTACAGCTTTTAGCTATTAATTAAGTTATATTGTAGCGCTTATCGAATGCCATATTTACTGTATTGACATTACGAAGTAACACAGACTGTAGAAAGTGGGCCTTCTAGATAAACAACGAAGTATCACCGAAACACATGCACTTTCTTCCTTACACTGTTAAAGATTTACTGCGACAGGATATGGCCTACTCAAGAAGTAAACCAAAGATCTTCGCATTAAACACAAAACAATACCATACCTAACAAAAGTCTATCTTCACCATTGCACACTGAGTTGAGAACGATATTCTAACTTGAGTTTCCCGAATTTTAAGATATCAGGTTTCAACTTTACTATTGCATTGTTTCCGTATAGGTTATCCATTTTAATGTTTTACGGAATTTGATTAAATATTTACATCAAGTTTGTCTAAGCGGATTATTGACTTTGTCGGATCATGCTCAGCACTACTGTTGTCATTTTGAGCTGTTGATACCACCTGTGTTTTACTTTTATTAAAGACAAATCAAATATTCTTAAATTTTGGTGGTATGTTTGCAGTATTTGTTTTCTTACGTCTTTTTTTCCCATTTTGTAGGTAAAGACAGGTATTGTTGGTGGCGTGTGAATCTACATAATGCCCATTACATAAAGGAAGTCATTGTCTACAATGCATATGAAAACAATGGTCAAAAATACTATCGTAAGGATTTTCTTTTTAAGTTCTAAACACCACTAATAACCTAAATCCTAGTGCAGTTTAGTAGCGGGGCAGTGGAGTAGGATAAATGTATTTGTGTAATGACTGAAATTTATTGTACTGTGAGCTAAGGATTGAACATATAGCATGTTGGGTTAAGACTTAACTCGCTTTGAACTTAAGTTTAAATTAAAGAAATATCTGGAAGCAGGTATAAAGTAAGAAAACAACGTCAGGACATTGGCTGTGGTTCAGCATAAACTTACTCCAGATATTAGTTTCTGACTAATGAAAGGTTGGAGCAAGATAAATATTGCATATAAACTATACTATCCGCCAGGAAAGAAGACTTTCCTTATATGGTCATTTTATGACTACTAATCTTTCATGGAAAAAAGTACGCCTTGCCTCTATACTCTATAACTGCGTCGTCGTGGCAACGCTATTAGACCAACAACAATGGCGTCGCTTTCCGATCAACTTCGTGTCAACAAGAAAGAGTAAACTCTCCACAGTCAAACTAGAGGTGTTATTTGGAACGTTTTTCAGTACTTCACGAGTCAATGAGAATCTATTTCTATTTGTATTACTAAGAATTACTTGCATGTCAAATTTCAAGCTTTTTGCTCGATGTGCATGATTAGCCCAAATTATGGCCCTAGCAGCTTTGGTATATGAGCACACGTTGGCTGCTTAGCCATGGCGGACATCTGCAAGGTAAACGACGCAGTCGGCATGCACAATGCATACCCCTGTTTTGAAACGCGTTGGACTTCTTTCTTGGCGGAGACTATAGAGAGTCTCAAACAAATTCCACACCTGCCTCTAAAATGGATTAACGGCCAGTTTAACTGGCAGCTGAAAAAAATCTGTCAAGTAAATTATCAGCAATCACTAAATATTTGGTAGATGGCCAAACTTAACCATTTCCCAAAAATGTAAGTGCTGTTCGGTAACAGAGTTTCCGTCTGGGTAAAATCGTGCTGTGTTTGTTCATTTGTCATTCATTTTTTATTTACTCTTACAATTTTAGAAAAAATAAAATTATGTACTGCATTTCTTAATTTAATATTACGGAATTGTTTAAAGTAAAAAGTTTGGAGGTGTGCGCCAATGAAAATTTCTTCAGCTAGCGGCGAATATCAATTTTATTCCTGGCGGCCGTAGTGCCAATCGGCACGCCGATATTTGGACAGCAGCGCGACTTTTATGAAAATTGTTAAATGTTGCATACGAAATTTAGAGTGCTGAATACTGAAATATGACGTGAAATTCTCTAACTATATACCCCGTGAGCTATTGGAAATTATCAAATTTTTTTCAACACTCGTGTTTTGGCCCATTAAACTCACTCGTGCTATTTATTGGCAGATAATTTCCCTCGTGCTTTGCACTCGTAAATTAATGGCTGCCTAAATAGCACTCGTGAGTTTATAGGGGCCAAAACACTCGAGGTGAAAAAATTATCTGATAATTTCCTTAGCTCTTGGGATATTACGTTTGAGAATTTCCCTGACAGAAATTTGCTTACTTGATCGTGTACTAAATTCGTCCAATCACAACCGACTTACAGTGAGAATTTTTATTTTCTGTCCGCAAAACGTGGGCCATGATCGACTTACACTGAGAATTTCCCTGACAGAAATTTGCTCACTTGATCGTGTAGTAAATTCGCCCAATCACAACCGACTTACAGTGATAATCACGCAGTAGCTTTCAAAAGCTACTGCGTGATTATCACAGTAAGTCGATGTTGATTGGCTAAATTTAAAACTAAATCAGTTAGGCAATATCCTGCAGCTTTCATTGGTCGACGCAGCGTAATGCTAAACCGTGCAAAACATGGCGAGCGCTTTCTGAAGTTGATACGCTTTTGGTAGTCACTCGCTTCAAACGTTACACAGTTGACACGTTACGATACGTTTGTTGCATTCATTTCAAATAAAAGTATGTATATTCCTACCAGTAACAGTCCGGAAGGCCTTTCTTTCGAAATACGCACTGTGTCGTTCATTTCCGTAACCTAGCAACGCCTGCAATCACACACGTAGAAGCGGTGGCGAAACTCGTTAATCCGCCTGTGTCGTTAGGCCTAACGTCAACGTAACCTAGCAACAAATTCTGAACACCGTTTTGAAATTTATTACGCTCCACTACAGTCCGTGCTTGATTGTCTTTTTTTGGTTTACTCTTGCAATTTTAGAAAAAATAAAATTATGTACTGCATTTATTAATTTATTATTACGGAATTGTTTAAAGTAAAACGTTTGGAGGTGTGCGCCAATGAAAAATTCTTCAGCGGCGGCGAATATCAATTTTATTCCTGGCGGCCGTAGTGCCAATCGGCGCGCCGATATTTGGACGGCAGCGCGACTTTTATAACATTTTTAAATGTTGCATACGAAATTTGGAGTGCTGAATACTGAAATATGACGTGAAATTCTCTAACTAAATACCCCGCGAGCTATTGGAAATTATCAAATTTTTTTCAACACTCGTGTTTTGGCCCACTAAACTCACTCGTGCTATTTATTGGCAGATAATTTCCCTCGTGCTACGCACTCGTGAAATTAATGTCTGCCTAAAAAGCACTCGTGAGTTTATAGGGGCCAAAACACTCGAGTTGAAAAAATTATCGATAATTTCCTTAGCTCTTGGGATATTACGTATGATAATTCCCCTGCAATTCGAAAGTGAAACCCTAAAGCGAAATCGAAGAATCGTTTTACGGAAAGAAAAACATAAATTCTCTAACCGAAATCCACTCGTGCTTCTATGAAATTTATAATTTGTGCGTTTTAGCAATCAACTCCTTTCCAACAAATCTGGAAAGGAGTTTCGTGTTAAAACAGACAAATTATCGATTTCATAGAAGCACTCGTGGTTTTATAGCCGCTAACACTTCACTAGCTTCGAAAGCTACTGTGGTGTTATCACTGTAAGTCGATGTTCATTGGTTAAATTTAAAACTTAATCAGTTAGGCTATATCCTGTAGCTTTCATTGGTCGACGCACTGTAATGCAAAACCGTGCAAAACATGGCGAGTGCTTTCTGAAGTTGATACGCTTTCGGTAGTCACTCACTTCAAACGTTACACAATTGACATGTTACGATACGTTTGTTGAATTCATTTCAAATAAAAGTATGTATTTTCCTACCAAAAACAATCTGGAAGGCCTTTCTCTCGAAATACGCACTGTGTCGTTCGTTTGCGTAACCTAGCAACGCCTGCAGCTACACGTAGAATACGGTGGCGAAACTCGTTACCCGGACTGCATCATTAGGCCTAACGTTAACGTAACCTATCAACAAATTCTCAGCACCGGTTTGAAATTTATTACGCTCCACTACAATACGTATTAATTTATTTTTTTCACTTACTCTTGCAATTTTAGAAAAAGTCAAAATGTGTACTACATTTACTAATTTATTATTACGCAAAAGTTTGAAGTAAAAATATTTGGAGGTGTGTGCCAATTAGAAATGCTTTAGCGGCGGCAAATATTAATTTTATTCCTGGCGGCTGTGGTGCAAATAGGCACGCCAATATTTGGAGGGCAGCAACGACTTCAATAATTTTTTTTTTAATTCTGCATACATAATTAAGAGTGCTGAATAATGAAAAATGACGAGAAATTCTCTAACTAAATACCCCACGAGCTATTGGAAATTGTGAAATATTTGTCAACATTCGTGTTTTGGCCCATTAAACTCACTCGTGGTATTTATTGGTAGATAATTTCCCTCATGCTTTGCACTCGTGAAATTAATGTCTGCCTAAATAGCACTCGTGAGTTTATAGGGGCCAAAACACTCGAGTTGAAAAAAAAATTATCGATAATTTCCTTAGCTCTTGGGATATTACATATTATAACACCACAGCGTACCTTCTGCGTCTGTAATTATACAGATCGAAGATTTTTTTCAATGGGCGCTGACAAACAAACCACAGATCTAGAAAGTATATCTAGAGGATGCTGTTTGTTTTATATCCCGTATTAGGGAAATGACATCAGCTTCGTTAATCGTCGGATACACGAAGCTGCTTCTCGGCAGGATTCCGGAATAGTTATGCCCGTAAGTCAATGACATTACTTTCGTGAATCGTCGGTTTTTACGGAAACATGCGGATACTTGTCGGTTTTTTACTTTTAATTTGGCGTATCAGCAACATAAAAATGAGGTTAGGCCTAATACGAAATGCCAATGCCGATTCGAAAGCAATTACAGGTTGCCTGATGAAATCCGATGGTGGATAGTATCGTTAGAATTAAACATCGTAAACCAAACATAAAAGGTAAACATTATACATAAAACTAAACACCATAAATCAAAATTACTTCGTAATTCGAAAATGAAATCGGAAATCGAAATCGAAACCATAAAACGAAATTCCTTCAGAGAATCGTTTGTGGAAAGAAAACAAAAAATCTCAAACCGAATTCCACTCGTGCTTCTATGAAATTTTAAATTTGTGCATTATAGCACTCTGCTCCTTTCCAACAAATTTCCCTCGACCTTCAATCTGGAAAGAAGTTTCGTGTTAAAACACACAAATTATCGATTTCAAAGAAGCACTAGTGGTATTATAGCCGATAATCTACCTATATTATAGCTTTTGTTTATACAACTGTACTGCACTCTTACGTTTGAAATCCCATAATCCACAAACTCGATGATAGCATTTTCAATAATTCACAAACCGGACGTGAGTCTGGCAGTTAACGTGAAGTCTCACATACAATATGTGCAGTTTCAATTAAATTGTAACATATTTTATCAGTTAATTTAGAATACAGGATTTTTAATAACTAGTTAGAGTTTGATGATTGCATTAACTTAAAGATGATCAGCATACACATGTAAAGACAGCATTATTATTGTCCACCATCAATGCACCCAATTCTCACATAGAAGGGCAGAACAGATTGTTCAGCATGTTTCTGACAATTGCTCAAAACGGGTAATCTCAAAACAGAAAAGCACTAAGCTTTCAAATTGCCAGCAGTGAAAGCATTCCAGTAACCGTTCATAGCAAAAACCATTGTTACCATTACTACAAGAGGGCTGAGATTTGGAGTTGATGCATAAATTATTACTGGTACTCTAACTGCTGGCAATACTAAATCGAGAGATGAGTTCTAATCCTCCAGCTTGGGCAAAAGCACAGAACTCATTTTGGGGAATTATCATCGTTTGATTAACAATAAATTTTGTTTTTATGGCAAATCATACGCGTTCCACTGTCACGAAAAGTATTGGAATTTTTTTTTCTCTGATGGGGCAAGTTCTAACTTCTTTATTCTCCGAAGGAGGAATTCATAATCGTGCAAAAATCACGAAAAGTTAATAATTTTGGACAATGCAGCCCATCCTTAACGTGTAATATCAGAATGACCAAACAAAGAGGATAGCCGGCGTTTTCAGATGATTATGCAACAATGGCTCTATTTTGCACGTCTTAACATTGTTGCTTCTCATCCATCAAAAAGCGGGTTATATCCTGTACTATTTTTCCGTGTCAGTATGGCTCAGCGGTAGGTTTCAAAGGTCGTGGGTTCGATTCCCGCTTAGGCAGTCTGACATACAAGTCCCAAAGGCAACGTAAATAGGTTTGCATCTGTATTTATTAAACTCTTATGTGAGCCTTTGGCACTTCCGTTCTTAATCATGTACTAAAGTGCAGTTTTAAGTTTACAAAAATTACACCCTTCATTAGACAGACGATATGTTAGTGCCGCACTAGGCCAACAGAACATGAACCAACCCACACTATCAGACGATAGGCTTGGTGGTACGGTAGTTGTCAGAAAAACTTGCTACCTTATAAACTTTTATCTTAGTGGGGCCCTCTGTATGACAGGTCTCTTCAAATTCTTAGTTACGTGTTTATAATAATTCAAGCGAGGGACAACTGCACATCTTTAATCGATGGCTTCAGCGCCTACGCTAGGTTCTTCAGTCGGTGAGTAGGATGCTTCAGTGGCGATGTCACGCTAAGTATCAAAAGTTCAACGAGCGTTTACGAACTACTTATGCTGCTACCACACTGGACCCAGAACTCCGCAAAACCCACAGGTAAAACCCGACACCCTTCCTTCCTTAGCCCTTTCCACACTGAACCCCAAAATTTGCAGCCAAGGTCCGGAATTTAGTTAATCTTTCTTTCACTTCAACATTTATGGAGCTATCGTTGTTCCTTTTCCCCTATCTGTCCCGTCCCCTCCACCTGCTTTACCTTTATCTCACCACTGCTCATCAGCGCTCCAAGAGTCAAAACGTTTCCCTAAAGTGCGGGCCCGCGCACCGACCTTTACCACACTGACACACGGGATCGGAGTTGGCGTCTCTAATCTCGACTTCGAGCAGGACTTGAAAGTCGTGGTCGGGTCTACACCTAAGTCGGAGTCGAATGTGGAAAGGTCAGGCTGGGGTCCGAGGCGGGTCCTGACGTTTTCCCCAATATGTAAGGGCAAACAAAGTGCAACAATAATTTTAAACATTTCTACAACATTGTTGTAATTTTTCGCTATTTCCTAAATTTGATTCTCGGACAAAGAACAGCTTCTGACTGTTATCAGACGATGGTAAAATAACTAGCAGCTCGCAGCGAGAACTCAACAAATCCAACATGGCATCCATTTCAGTGTTCTCGAATCAAATACAATCCATTAGATGCCAGTATTCAGAAATCAGTCCACCGTCTTGTACTGCAGTAAAAATTATTTTCTTGTTGCCATAAATCAAAGCTCTTATGTTGCACGCATTATACTTCGTGTCGCGAGGCACAAGGCAAAAATCTGCGTCCACGTAATTGCCATGGTTACTATATATACTTAGGGCCTATAAGATTTGGGCCTGTAAGGTCTACGTATGCCCATTACTGGAGTATTCTAGCCAGATCTGGTTGCCATGACTGTGGAAGGATATTGACAAGAACTAATCGGTCCTGAGGAGATTTACAAAACATTTACGTGGGTCAGGTAAGAAACCAGCGCCTAAGTGCTTTAACGTTGGTCACTCTGGAATGTCGATGCCTGAAGGCTGACTTAATCTTTACATATAAAATTATACATTGTTTGCTACCTGATGATCTACCTTTTTTATGCGTTTGCTCTAACCAGAACTCTGGGAAGCCATCTTACGATGATTAACCAGGATTTTAACTTGAATCGTTGGAGATCCTGCGTGACTTTAGACTGATCTCTGCATGGAATTCGTTGAGCGACAATCTTGTCTCAGCCCCGTTGCGTTACATCTTTTGGAAAATTCTTAACAAATGTGATCTGAGGGCTTATCTATTTCGTCTGGAAAACTGTCCGAAACATTTTATTCACGTTTTTAACAATAAAATCTTAAATTCGATCCACACACTCTGTATATGAAAAAGGATAAAATAAGTAGAGGACTTTAAAGTTTTTATTTTAAAACCATGGTATGCTGTTAGTGGCCCTCCCTGGGCCTTTGCATTTCCATTTTACTCTTTATCTGGAACAAATCAACATTTTTATTAGTATTATTTTATTATACACACAATTCGAAAGGCGCGTGCTCCGGTAAAAGTGAGAAGCAGCTAGCAGATTTAGTATTAACCAAGTAAAACCTAGAGTAGCAAAGGAGAAATTTTACAATGAACACGTTGCATCAGTGCGCCTTTATTTTGGTCAAGTTTAATTGGCAAAGTATTTTTATTGCAACAAACTGTAGGAGATTTTAAATCTTAAAACATGGCTTTAAGCTTTTCATTTTGCTATGGTTCACTCCATTATCCAGTGTTCCATAACCAACTGTAGTGGACCATACTTGGATGCAGTTAACTCATTGATCCCTATACAAAACAAGTTTGTAAAAATAATTGAATTAAAGGTGCATGCTCTGCTTCATTGTTAATTTCATCATTATCAAGGATGCTCTGTATTCCAGGCCTACATGTGTACTCACAGCCATACCCGGCGTTGCCGAAGCCTGTGCTTATTCCCAAGTTTTCGTGCAGTGTTGCCTGAATGTTCACTGTGATGGGTAATTTTTCTTCATAAAATACTCCCCTTTTCATCCCATCCTCTCCCTTCCCTCTCCCCTCCCGTTTGCTTCAGCTCCATTTTTTGGCTTGCAACAATATACAGCAATGATCCTCGACACAATCAATTTTCGATTTTCTAGCTTTGCCTTCACCTTTTGTTTGCATTATTCATTCATGCAATGCAGTATCGAGACGTCATGTTTCCGTACGAAAAATCTTCAAACTATTAGGCCCAGCCATGTTATTGTTTTCGTATTGTGGAATAACACGTCGTCTGCTGTTTACTTTCGTTTTATATAAGACGCTTTGCCATGATACAATGATTTCAGGTTTAACGTTTGGGATCCCTATCGCTAGTGTAAATTCCACTTTCGGTGCCATGTTGAAGGTAAGATTGAAGCAAGGCTTCCACAAAGAATAAACGGTAAAAATAAAGGTAGCTGTGGTTGAAGGGAATTCTTTCAAGCAACCTTTTTTCAAACAAAGCGAATGGGTGACGTTACCTGAATCAGTTTGTTTTTTATGGTTGCCTGTCTTTCTGTAGTGCTTCAGAAAGAGCTCAAATTCGAGCTCAACAATAGTATTTGTGATTTTAAGCGAGGTGGCAAATTTCATTCCAATCCGACTTTTCCTTTGGGCTCCACACAGACTACAAAAGTGCAAAGAACCAACCAACCTAGCAACTAACATACATTTTTCAACATGGTAAAAGCTGAGAAAGACTGAACAGCTACTAAGCTCGGCTGGAGGCTGCATCTGTGGTCCACGCCAATAGTTCATTGGTAGCACCTGCTTAGTCAGCGGGAAGTCCTGGATTCATTTCCCATTTGAGGCACGCTCAGCTCCGCCAAATAATATAAAGAACTGTAGTTTTAATTTGCTTCAATTTTTCCCGATCCAACCAACCAGCTAACATTTCGTAATTTGGTGTCAGTTATAGGCCATGCTTCGCTCCGCCAACCAGCTGCAACCTTGAAGCATTTAACATTTTCAAGCAGAAATATAAATTAATCAATCATATCCTATCAACCCAATAAGTCACGACTCCATGGGCTAAATGTCTGGCACTATGGTACCGTCACATTCAGATTTTTATACATATCAATCATCCAATTTCTAAACGAAATGGCTAATAACCACCTCATTTCAACCATGCTTCCTTACATGTTTGACCTTGGGTAAGTGTTGTCATCAATCTAGTGGTTCTCACACATTTTTCTTCAAATGAATATTCTGCAGAAGATACTGCAGAAAATTGTCCCTGTTTTGAGTAAGTTGTGGTCATCGTGGCTGAGCGGTGAGAGAGCTCAGCCTGGTTGCTGAAAGTTTGCGGATCTGGTCGAACTCCTGGAAAGAGGACCTTGGCAAAGTCCCCGCCAGGACTGCCGGCAAGGGTTAGCGCGAGAGGCTACTATGCTCCTTCAGTGGCTATGTGAACTATTTTGGCCAATTCTGGACAATCTTTCGGCCCCTACGATGAATGGAGGTTTCCCGGATCGAATCCCCGGGTTGGCACCTCCCTTTAGCACAACATACATTTCTTCTTCTTAATGTTCAAAATTGAGCCGGTTCAGCCACCTGAGCATTTAATTGCTTCGGCTGACTTAAGGCTCAAAGGAAAAATATTAAAAAAAAGAAGTTAAAACTGAGAAAATCATGTGACCAATGTCTGAAGTAGATTCCCAGCTTTCAGACTGTCTTACCAAGTTCGAGTGTCGTTACTAATATGTAACACACGTTGATTTTTATATACTTTGATTTATTTTCCTCTGAAAACGTCCAAGCAGCTAGCGAGCAAAATCGAGTGGTTTTTCTTCATGTTTGCTGTGTTTTAAACCATTGTATAGTACTTTATAGTACTTTTGACTTCATAAAATTCATCTTTAAAAAGAATGTTTATACAAAACTATGATTAGACAAATCAGAAAACGTCTACGCAACTAGTTGTTCGAAATTAATTCTATAGGCGTAGGAAAATTATTCTGAATTCGGATCGAACCAAACAGAACGGTTTGCAGTAATTCTTTAGATTATGTACGGTACTCTTCAATGTTTGAGTCATGCTGTTTACCAATCTAGTTACCAATCTATTTCATTTATTTATTGCTTGAATTTGCTCCGCTGCCCTATTTTTATTGTGGGGAAAGTGGGAATATTTTGGAAGTAACACATTGCACATGAGCACCAGCTCCTATAGAGCAGTGACATTTGCCGCCATATTGGCACCAGTATGGGTTTTGGAGGGCGTAACTACAAGGTGCACTACATAAAAATGAGGGAAAAACAACGGAAGAGCGGATTTCTTAGGCTTAAAATAACGTTGTTTTCTCCAACAACAAAAATCGCGCGTTTTAGGTTTAAAAAAATCACTCTTAACAGCATCGGCTTCAGTATGATGCCCGTCTGTTTCTCTCCGCAGTGTCCCTTGCAGCTAACCCATTAAGGCTCCAGCATAGAGTTATACCTAGGACGATATATGGTAAACTGCGTTTACCGGACTAGCAGATTTACGGCTTAAGGCGCAGCCAGCATCGATACCTCCGCTTTGAGATTATGGGATGGCAGCCGCCATAATGATTGGCATGGGGTACACTATGTTCGAGAAGCACAAGTCCGACGAGTAGGAAAAAACACGCATGGCTACAGTTACACTGTGATACTCTTTGCAAATTTATCCTAGCACAGGAAAAAAGTTTGCACTAATTTTACAATAGTTCTTCGATTTTAGAAATTGATTTTTTGCATCATTTTTAAGATATACAGTGTTGTCACATTTTTGGTAACCTGCTTAATACATATTTACCTGAATCGCACAATAACGACAGAAATGATGAATTATTGGATGTGTATTCTAGAACGATTTATGTAAACCACAATATGGTAATCCTACAATATATTTATTTATTTATTTTAATTACAAAATTATTGTAACCCCCTATAAAGAGCATGACAGCAAGTTCAAATTAAAACAACAAATTCACGAATCTCATTCCGGCGAGAGCAGAGACGTGACAGGCGCGAAAGGTGTACATTAAGAGGCGCCGCCATATTCTTCTTGCCTGAATGAGATTCGCAAAATTGTTGTTTTAATCTGAAATTGCTGTTATGCTTTTTATAGGGGGTTACAATGATTTTGTAAATAAAATAAATAAATAAATATATTGTAGGATTGGCCTTTGGCGAATCTTATCAGATCTCATTCAGACGAGAACCGGAAGTTGGCTGGCGCCATGTTGCGTTGTTGACGTCGGCCAAACGTTGGATGGAAGGCACATTACGAAGGTTCGTAATGCATTGTTTCTAAGTACAGTTGCCACCCCCTGGTTATACACACTAATACTACGTTGTGTCACTGTCCTATTGAGTGTTTGCGTTTTTGTTGTCTTTTACAGAATATTTTACAGAGTGCAAAAATGTTCTGAACTAAAATATAATTATTTATTTCAGCTGCCAGTAAATTGGTAAAATTATTACCTGAATTATAAACTGTTTTTTTTTTCTTTTTATCTAACGTTAATAATTGATGTATAATTATATTTCAGTATTATTCCATGATGTTGAAATCCGTGTAAGTAATGACGATATAAAAACCATTGAGAAAGAAACTTTGTTCGAAAGTAACAATGAAAAGACTCTTTGTGCGAAAGCCGGATTTACCGAGCACCTTCCTGAAGGAAAAAGTTCGTTTCCTTGCACGAAACCTCTAGTTGGAACATACGTCAGTTTGCAGATTGTAGCTGACTGTAGTGAGGGCAGGAGTGATTGTAACTTGCCTTCGGAAAGTCGTTCCTACCACCAGTTAATGCTTTGGGAAGTAGAAGCCATTGGCTTTCCAGTATCCTCCCTGAAGGACATTTTAGGTAAGTATACAATATAGCAGATCAAACTACAAAATATGCACAATCATACCAGAACTTCTGGTTTGTCGTGATAAAGTGATTAGGCTTCTCAATAAATTCTACTAACAGCGTGTAGGTGTAGAGTCAGTAAGATGTCATTACACTATGGTTTTTGTCGTAGTTAAACTGCCATTTCTGCCATCTTTCACAATAATGTATGGGCCAAATGGATGATGCGAACGACTGTTAAGCCACGTTGAATGCTGAAATGTTATGCCACGAATGGAAACATTGTAGTTTTAAAATTAACTCCAGCCAACTATCTTGGGATTTAGCTGTTGGATTGAAAAAACTTTCGCTTTGGATTGAAACGAGTTTCACCCAATGGCTTTCGGAAAGTCAAATGGGCTCGAAATGTGATAAATAAATTGAGATGCAAACCTATTTACGTTGCCTTTTGGACTTGTATGTCAGACTGGCTGAGCGGGAATTGAACTCACACCCTTTAAGACCAAAGGGCGTAGTCTTACCGCTAAGCCTTACTGACACTAGCCATACTGTCTAGCTGAGTGTAGTACTTGGGCCTTTGGTATCAAAGGTCGTGGGTTCAATTTCCGCTAAGCCAGTCTGACATTTAAGACCAAAAGGCAACGTAAATAGATTTACATCTGTATTTATATATACTTTCGTAGTGTAACCGAGTATAAGAATTTGCAGTTTGGGGCAATTGTTTAGATGGCGAATACACAATGCACACTCCAAAAAAATGTAACATTTGTTGGACGTATCTAATTCAATAAAATGATGACCTAAATAAAATACGACATATTTAGAAATACGTCAGTACACCTCTGCTGCGTGCTTTCTTTTAATTAACAATAAGAATTAGAAATAATTTTAAAACAGAATTTACCATTTAAGGCATTAACCTTTCATAAAAATGTTGAAGTGGGTTTTTTCCCTCGAATTTGGGAGATTAATTTTGGAACGAGGCGATACATCGTTAATAATTTTTAATGCTAATAAATCTCTAATTATTAATTTCAAGAGAAATAAGAGAAAATCCACCTCGTTTCATGCCATTCCCCCCCTTTTTTTCTGTCTCTATAAACAAAACACATCAATTTCGAGTTTCGTTACTTGTTGCAATAGGTTCTTAGGCACATATCTACTTAACATTTTGGCTTCGAGAATTACAATGTGATTCATTTGTTTATGTAGCAAACGTTGCTCGAGGAAAAGAAGCCAAACAGAGTAGCACACTCAAAAGTGAATCTGGGCGTACAGCGGAACATGCAGTTGATGGGGTTTATGACTATCACCAGCACACTGATCGTAAGTTATTTTAATAGTTTACTTCTTACCAATGTAAATTTCAAACTAACTTCGGATCACAAAAGCCCAGAGAACTGTGGGCTTCAATGGAAATACTAAACAATGTTAGGATCACAAACGCCCAGAGAACTACGGGCTCCAATGGAAATCTGTAATAATCCTGGAAGCCGGCTAAAAGGAAGGCTAAAGGAAAAGCTAAAAGGAAAACCTGAAGGACAACAATCTCTTCTTCCCTCCTCACTCCCGCATTGAAAATGCTCTCTCCCACTCTACCTGCATGGAAACAGGAGGCAGGCATGAGTGGTCGATCAACTCAAAAAAGGTTCAAACTGACAAGTCATCGGGGCGAACAATCACTTCTCCCCTCTTCGCGCCGGCACTGCAATTGCGCTCTCCCATTCTACCTCCATTGAAAGAGGAGGCAGGCATGAGTGGTCGATCAATCTGACAAGTCATCGGGAAGAGTGTCGGAAAAATGTCTCGGGAAATGTGTCCCGGGAAATGTAACCGGCCGCTCTAGTTCAAAACTAAGTTTCGATCACGAAAGCCCAGAGAACTACGGGCTTCAATGGAATTTCCAAACAAAGTTTGGATCACAAAAACCCAGAGAACTACGGGCTCTACTAACTATGCACCAGTACTAAATGAGAGACCAAAGCAAGTGTGTTCCTTTCCTATGCCCAGAATCCGCCAAAAGCCTCTTAATTTTCCTAACAGCAATGTATTACAGACATTTTACTTAGCAAGTAATTCTGTGAAAGTGATATCAACATAATTAAAATCATACGATGTGCGTGCGTGCGTGCCTGCGCGCGTGTTTGTACCTCTACTCCTCCGGAACCAAAGCACATACAAAGATGGGAGTAGGACCAAACGAAAGATAAATAAATTTCGCTTTTAAAAGGCCTATTTTCATCGCTGTAACTTGATATTATCACCCTCAAATAAGCGAAAGAACCTGAAAAACTAACGTCAAAGTTTTTTTCCCCGCATGATGTTTGTTCATGATATCATGAGGTTCGTTCATGACGTCATAGTTCGTTCATGAAAACCTCCTCGAGCAAAGAGAGATGATCTGGAAAAGGGTGCACGGACGACGTATTTTGCAACACACCACATATACATCTTTAAATTGGTTTTATACTAACTGACTTGATGCAGGGAAAAATCAAAACAATTGATTTGGTTTTAAAACGGTGTCCAACATTCGTGTTTCTGAAGCACGGAGGTGCGTGAATTGAACGAGAAAAGCGAGCGATTTCCACGTAAGGTAAACCTTTTGAATGTGTGGCTCGCTTTGCTCTATCAATCTTTCATCTCTCACCTTCGTAGGAGATAACAACTGACGTTCTGCAGATATTTCTCCAAGTGATGGATCCTCAGAAAGTGAAGTGATAAGACGCCCATGGAAAAATCTGTACTGAGCAGGACGTAAAGAACAATATTCTTAAAATAAGTGAAACAAGAAAACCCATATAAAGTGTATACTAACATAAACTACAAATGATGTGGGGTTCTTGGTGGTTACATTAATTCATTCAAGTTTCTGAGGAAATGTTTGTGCTAATTAAGTGAGCGAAGCGAACGAAAATCAGCGTTTGTCATCAGAAACAGGTCTTTTCTGATAAACTGCTTGATCGTTTTGTTTGACTCCTTGGACGTAAAAAAATAATATTGACCTTCTCACGAGATAACCGATATCGTATACTACACTCTTATAATTTGCTTGATTGTTTTTTATGTGGAAGGTCTGTCTGTATCATAAGTGTTGCAGCAAGAAGTCTTATCGAGCGCAGCGAGACGACGAGGAATGAGCGAACGAAGCGAGCGACTCCGCTAGTCTACATAATTAAAATCATGATGTGCATGCGTGCGTACGTACGTGTTTGTACCTCTACTCCACCGGAACCAATGCACCTACAAAGATGGAGTAGGACCAAACAAAAGATAATTAAATTTCGCTTTTAATAGGCCTATTTTCATCGCAGTAACTTGATATTATGACCCTCAAATACGCGATAGAACCTGAAAAAATAACATCAAAGTTTTTTTTAAACCCCGGGGACCCCGAGCAAAGCGAGCAGTCACAGCCCAGTGGTCAGCGTCGTTGGCTCCAAACTAAGAATCTCGGTTTGAACCCGAGAACCGACCCGAGCCCCATATGGACCATCAAAAAAGAGTCTGAAACTTTTTTTCAGGCGGTTATGGGTTAATAAACAAAAACGGAACGTTAAATGTTTAGAGTAAGGGTATAAAAGTCAAAACCTAGAAAGAACATGGCAAAGTTTGACAGTCAGGGTCGAGGTGTAAAATTTTGTCAGTAAGAGGCGGGTAAGCATTACGCCACCCGCGCACTGAGCGACTTGGCCGCGTGGCATGGTCGCTGCAGCCAATTAGAATGCTTACCGTTTATGTAAAACCAAGCACTAATAATTTTCATTGGTTGCAGCAACCTGGCCGCGCGGCCAAGTCGCTCAGTGCGCGGGCGGCCTTAGACCCTTACTACACGGTGGTTAGCTTAGTTCTAGTCTATTCGAACATAACGTGTGATGAACGGTTGTAGCAGGTTTTCTTTCTTCTTAGAAAATTGCTAAGGAACTTTAAAACACAATTTTCTTGTGAAGTTTGGCATTTTGTCTTTCGATGCTTTAGAATTTTTTATTTTACTTCGTCGATTTATGGCAGAGGATAAGCAACAATGCTTTCTGCTGCGAATATGCTGCCACGTTACTAAATCGAAAAATAATTTTCAACATAAAGCAAAGCAGGAAACGTATGCCTACTACTACTGGATCATCACTTGGGTCTTTGTAAGAGCATTCACAGTTTTTCGTCAAAAAGTATTTATTGCTGGCCACCGGGTAGTAAGGGTCTAATGCTTACCAGCGTAAAGTAAAAGGCGTGTTTTGCCACACAATAAAATCCACTCTTACTATTAAAGGGGCATATCACTAGATCGCATCCGAGCCACCTGGAGGGAGTGCCAGAAAAGAGGAGAGGGTAAACCCTCCCCGGCCCCCCAACCCCGATACTCCTCCCTAAAAAAACCCTGGGAGATTGTTATAAAAAAAATTGTATCTTGATGCATTAAAGTTTTGCCATTTATGGTATTTTATAATATGAGGGTGCTACATACGAGCTAAATAAGCTTTGGAACAACATGTGGCCTGTCAATACATTCGACGACTTTGAATGCCTTTGGAACCAAGATTTGAATAGAGTAACTCATTTATTAACAGAAGACCTCTAGCCAAAAGTGATTATTTTGGTCACTGATTTATTGAGGTGTCCACATTCTGAGTAACCCTTTTCAACACAACGCCTGGACAAGCTGAGGCCTGACTGACTGTGTGAATGGAGAAAGCGTTCAGCTGCCTAAACTTTACGACCAAGAACGAAAGTAAGCAATTGAATCCGAGGATCCACCCTTGCCGTTCACTTTGCCCTGACACGCCTTCGCCTACAGCGCAACTGTGGATACAAACAGACCAGGTGAGTCAAAAGTAATCCGAAACCAACTGGAATGAAAAATCTCAGTGTCTTAGACCACCCAGCTATCTGATTGGTTAGCTCTCTAATTTCCTGATTCAGCGATCTTTTGATCAATACCAAACCTTTTAAAAACCTTTTCCAGTAATGCGGCTGCATTGTTTAGCCCATATTTTGTAGTCTGGCCATTGGGACAGTATCTTTTTACTGTCTGTCACTCCTCGTTCCTATACGAACATCTTTTTAATACTACTGGTAAGACACGACTGGCAATTTCGTTGTCTTTGTAACCTTTGAAGTGCTTTGGAGTCTAATAAACGTATCTATTGAATTCATTAGTTAAGAACCTCGACTCAACTATTTACTTATGCTTGGTATTTCGCTTCAAACGCACGGAAGAGTTTCAGTTTTACACTACCTGCTATAATAAATAAAAATTAATGATGCTGCTCTGTATGTTTTTACATCAATGCAATACCCCTATCAGACATTAATTAATCTTTTATATATTTGCAGATAACCAGAAATTTCCTTGGTGGCGAGTAGATCTTGCGAAAGATCATTGTGTTACTCAAGTCGTAATTTACAACAGACCCAGTGAAAACCTGGCCGGTAAGTTGCATCGATCGGTCACATTTCTGATTAAATGCAATTAAACTGAAGAGAAACAAAGCCGTATTTAGGAAACGAGAGCGTATTACTGAAGGTAACTGTTCAGCTGCCTGTGTTAACAGTTAATGACTCTCTTATAGTACTGTGCTATTAACCATGCCTGAATCTGTATGGATAGCAGTAACTGACTGGGCTATTTCTTGGAATGCTGGCTGGTAGTACAGTACAATGCATTAAAATGTCCACTAAAACGCTGTAGTATTCTTTGATAACAGTTGTTTGATGAAGCTTATGCTTGATATCTTGTTCCCTCAGGTGAGTATGCCAAGTGGCTGTTTCACACCCCACTTTAATGTTTATATCCCAGTACTCTAGTGTACCGCAAGACTTATGATAATAACTTCCACCTGCTGCTTCACGCAGCCCCCGCCGGATATCCAAATCGTTCATTAAACAGGAAAATAGAATTCGAAGTATTGTGCAAGTAGTGGCACAACAATATTGAGGAAGTGATGTCACACCGGTAATCCCACCATCGTAGGACAAGTGACTGCAAGTGTCTCCTGCTTCCTGGGAAAGGCACTACCTGCAGTGGCACGACACTAGAAGTGGTGTCGTAGGTCACCTAACCTGTGCTTTTTATAAACATGTTATAGTTCACCTGAACCGTGTTATGTATAGACAAGGTGCCATGGCATGCTATACCATAGTAATTTTTTCTTTGTAAAAGAGGAGCTCATCATGCGAACATTAGTCCACGGTACAATCCTGGATTCGAAACGGTTTCCCGACATTTCTGAAAGTGGGCTGGGCGTCATGCTCGGTACCAGCAGGGCAGGAGGCAAGTAAAAGTTTGCTGAAAACTGTCTGTGGGTTTGGATCCGGACTAGGCACATCGCATGTCTAGATAAGCGACCAGATGTTAAGAACTGAGAAAATTAATCTTCAATCCGACTACTGAAACCCCAAGAGGTTTCATGGTTGTGAAGATGGTGAACTGCAGACTACTAGTCATTTATGGTAATTAAGGTAATTAGAGTTGCTGTTTCTGTACGATATATCTGGTGCAGTTGACTCTCAGTGAGGTGCAGGTGCTGTTAACCAATATTGTGTTGCGCCTAAACATAATGTGCTGGGTCGCTCTCTGGATGGACCCTGTTTGTGTTTTTCTTTGAACATCTAGGTTACAGGGAAGTGTCACTTGTGAAAAGTGGCTAAATTGTTACAAAAAAAGGCATTGTAAGGGTGCGTTTACGCACCGAGACCTTCTTGCTCACCAAACGCTATTTGCTAGTCAACCGTTATTTATTTACGTTTAGTTTCTCGTTTCCATTAAATTAATGCGGTCATAGATAACAACACGGACAAAGAACAAAGTGCAACAGTAATTTAAACATGCTACACAACATTGTTGTCATTTCACGCTATTTCCGAAATTTGCTTTTCCCGCTCGAAGCAGGATATTTGCTATTCCCGCTTAGCAGTGATCAGAGAACGACACAATAATAGCTGCTCGCACTGACAATTGAAAATCCAACATGGCGTCCATTTTGGGATAGCAAATCGAAGATAAACCATCGAATGCTGGCATTTAGAAATCAGTCCGTCATCTTGTACTGCATTAAAAATTGTATTCTTGTTGTCATAAATCAACATTGTCATGTTGCACGCGTCATCGAGGAGAAGATCGTTGTGAGCGTTGTTGACATGGTTACTACGTATAGAAAACTCGAAAGCCCATTCTCCGGTAAATGCGAGAAGCAGCCAGCAGATTTAGTAGCAGATTTAACTACTGACCAAGAAAATTGTCGTTGCGTAAACCTGCTCTAAGGGCGCGTTTACGCAACAAGTCATTCTTGCTAGCCGAATGCTATTTGCTAGTCAACCGTTATTTATATATGATTAGTTTTCCGTTGCTACTAAACGAATGCGGAATAGATAACAAATTGTATGTATTATAAATAACGACACGGATAAAGAAGAAAGAGCTACAGTAATTTAAACATTGCTACAAGATTGTTGTCATTTCACGCTGTTTCCAAAATTTGCTATTCTTTCTCAAAGTACAGTTTCTAGCAATGATCAAACGTCGGTAGAATAAATAGCTTCTCGCAGCGAGAATTCAAAATCCAACCTGGCGTCCATTTCGTGGCTATCGAATCGAAGACAAACCATCGAATGCCGGCATACAAAAAACAGTCCGTCGTCTTGTACTGCTGTAAAAATTGTTTTCTTGTTGTCATAAATTGACGCTCAAATGTTGCAAGCATTGTTAGCCGTGTGACAAGGCACGAGGAGAAGATTTGGGTCTGCATCGTTGCCATGGTTACTAATACGCATAGACAACTCGAAAGCCGCATACTCCGGTAAAAGCGAGAAGCAGCCTCAGATTTAGTATTGATCAAGTAAAAGCTAGTGAGCGAGAAAACTGTGGTTGCGTAAACGAGCCCGAACTCAGTCCATATTGGCGCTAAGAATCCTTTGTAGTCTGGCATTGATTCACCAAATTTCTAAGTGGTGGTTTTGGCATCAAGAAGACGATTGGGGGAATCATACAGTTGATGAATAGTTGGGGGGGGGGGAACAATTGGGCAGGGAGGAAATTCGTATGGAACTGCCCTAAGTAACGTTGTTGCAATTAAACTTAGATGGAAAAGTTAAAACCTGTCTTTGTGGTTCATATTTTAATGATGAAAAATTTGGCTCGCCTGACTTACATGAGCTGGGTGACCTTGCATGAAATTAGAACGTTAGGCATCGATGAGGGTCAGGGCAAAAATTGGCCAAAGTTGGCTTAAAATTCAGAAAAAAACCAGTGGCCTTCCTTAAAAGTGACTGCTTACTGCTTTCCACTGGTAATTGGCTTAAGCCAGGTAGCGGAAGTCTCAGTGCCGAATGAGCGGTATAGAGTATGTGGGCGCTTTCGATAACTACCAATCCAAACTCAACCCTCTGGAGGCAGTTTGGCACCGTTAACACACAGAATGGCCATGAGCAAACTCCACTCTGCCTCCAGAATGGATGAGTTTGGTTGAGTTTGGCTTGGGCTTTTCGAAGGCCCTGTAAATGTAAGCGGGACGTTCTAGTGTATCACCCAACCCGAGTGACCCCTTAGGTCAGCGCAATAGGAAATAACGTTGCGTGGATCTCCGCCCAGAAGTTAGCTTCTCCTTGTACAGTTGACAACACAGAAAAAAATGAAAAGTGCTTCCATCACTGCAAAAATCAGCATGCATGCTGGGGTAAGTGGCACGAGTACAGCAACGAAGTTTCAGCCATATATCGTTTCTATACGCAAAGTTTACTTCCTCCATCAGCAACAACGGTTACTTAAGTCCACTCATGACAGGACTTGACCATTTACTAAGATCCAGGCATTACTTAGCTTTCAGGTCAGGGTTTTGAGACAGCAGTGGTAGGAGACGATAAGTTAAGTCATTGCCTAAGCAAAGGAAATGAATTCATTGCTCAGGTAACAGATATTGGTACCAAACTATTACTTAAGAAGTAGCACCAACTTAAGTCTTTGCTTAAGTACTCCTAAAACACAGTTGTGGTATGGGCGAAAATCTTCAAAGAACTCAAGGAAAAAAAACACTCCAAAACTCCAAGAACATAACGTCCAGTTTTTATAGTCCTCCGCAAATCATATTCTCAGCCAAGCATTGTCCAGCAAAGTTATGCCACCCACGGAACCTCACACGGGGAAAAACGCACCCATTTCTCTCAGAACATGGTGTGTTCTTCCTATCACTTAAAAAAGTAAGCCGTCATACAAACCACCACCTCGGTTCCAGCACACTCTACTAACTTTGAAGCCTTCGGACCCGAGGATTCCAATAACCCTCCTACCAGGAAGACCGGTAATGGTTCCTACAACCCTTACCAACCTCAAATCCACCATCTCCAAAATCATCATTCGACAACCGTGACCTAAACCACCACAAAAACATTTCTGACGCCTAGCAAGCCATCACGACATCGGGCTTAAATCACGACCTTTTTGCTTTCTCCCTGTGGCAATTTGACAATTCGTCCACCTTCAAACCTCAAGCTCCGGATTTGACTCAACTTTCGACCTTTCAAACCTACGACTTACCCTGTGACACATGCAAATCGAAGGCTAAGGCATACTCCTTTGGTCTCCGCAATCGAAAAGGACATTAAGTCACCACCTCCCACCTGCCAAACCCCCCCACTGTAAAAAACTCGGCCTTCCACCATCTTACAAAGGGATGAAATTCTCCCTTGACTTATTTTCAAACCAAAAAAAATGTGCTCACACTACCTTCAGGCATAACCCGTTTTAAACCAAGTGGAATTTTAGAACACCTCCACCCTTCTTCGGGGCCGGAATCATTTTAAAAAAATTTCGGGGATTGTAATTGGTTAAAATTAACTGTTCTTTTCTACTTGCCGGCTGAAAATATCACACTACCTGTAAATTTAAT
>JAHWFP010087517.1:0-10905 GCA_023313725.1 Lithobius niger
TCTACTGGCGTCGATCCATGCTTCATATAGTTTATTCGATCCGCAGAACATCATGAAATTTGGTGTATGATTCTTGGGACGCAAGCTGTTATTGGTAACATTTCCTTCATGACATTCCTTAGAATAATTCAGTTCATTTACAGTAAAAAAAAGTTGGTTTTACGTTAG
Source organism: Lithobius niger (assembly GCA_023313725.1). Taxonomy (NCBI): domain Eukaryota; kingdom Metazoa; phylum Arthropoda; class Chilopoda; order Lithobiomorpha; family Lithobiidae; genus Lithobius; species Lithobius niger. The sequence continues at coordinate 169 of JAHWFP010087517.1, forward strand.
GAAGGTTTACTGTATGTTACTTTAATATCCGTGTGTGTATTTGGCAAACGTACTTTGTACCGATTCAATGTGTTGGATATCCTTGATCAAGAAAGGTGACCAAGCTTGGCTTGCGTATTCCAATAGTGGCACGCAAAACGTCAAATCCAAACAAGCGTTTTGGGTTTTCCTGAGACAAAGCATCGTTTAATCAGGTTGGACCTTATGCAGGATTCCCACCAAAATACTGAAATAATTTCCCTAAGTTTTCGAGGTGTTCCGTAGTAATTGAGGTTAATTTCCAGGTTATTTACCAAAATTTCAGAAGAGAAATTTTTCCACACATTTTACCAGTTTAACTTGTTTTTATGGCTGAATTACTGCAAAAAAGTAGCCCAATTTAATAAACCTTTAGGTGCTCGTAGGACTAGGTCTAAAGTTGTGTCTTTGATTTTTCCCTGCGATTTCCAAGTTTTTTGGTGTAAAATATCGGAAAATTCCCTGACTTTTCCCTGAATTTCAAACGAGTTTAAATTCTCTGAGTTTTCCAAGTTTTCCAGGTTTTCCAGATTAGTGGAAACCCTGTTATGTTTGCTTTCGAGACAACAAAATTACAATGTGATGAACCCCCCAAATCAACGGTGGGTGATTCAAATGCCAAGATCTTTAAAAATCTTTACGTTACGTCTTAAAGTGTTATTTAATGGCTGCTGAAGACATAAAAGGATTATGCCTACCTAGGAGATATGCAACACTGTTTTCATTTATAGGAAGGTAATAGGAAGTTAATAGCTTTATAGGAAGTCATGTCGTGATACGAGTTAATTAGTTTTGTAAAATTAAATTCAGCTCATAAACAAACGAAATGGCCGATAAAATACGGCTCTGTTCGTGCATTAACGTTATCCCAGGTTTGTAATATTCTGTGTCAACCTGTCGGATCATTTAAGCCGCGGCCAATGTCACTTTATTCGACGCAGTTCGCCTGCCATTTCCATAGTGCTGGGGCCAATAACCTTTAAACCGGCGTACGTAATGAGTCGCCCATTTTCATTACGGTATATACTGAACAAATTTTTATTCTACTACTTACTAACTGTATTTAGGAAAAGGTGCTATTTCCGACGTCACGGCCACTGTGGCAAAGCGGTAGGGCTACGGCATTTAGTCTTAAAGCTCGAGTGTAATGTGGGAGTGCAAGAGTGACGTGTCTGCCACTCGTGTGCCACCCCCCCTCGCTAATAACACTCCCTGTTAGTCTCATGAAGTATATGAGCTGTAATTGCCATCACTATGACTTTTCATTAAGGAGGCTAGGTTTAAGCTTAGGGTTAAGTTAGTTTTAATCTAGAGCTGACTAGGTCCTTTTGGCTCTGAATAAACAAGCAAACAACCAGGAATGACTTGTAACAATGTTCGCTGCTTTACTTTCAGTCGCCGGCCGAAGCATAGAAACAACTTGTTGTACACGCATTGTCGATTGCCATTGTTACCGTTCTCTGTCACTTGCTGATTGGCTTGCTTGTCTCTGTCAATTTCCACCCTATTACCCTTTTCTCCAATCTCATGATGGTTTATGAACGCACGCTCGTTAGGTGCCTTGAGTGGCATCTGGAATGGCATGATTGCCTTGTACCCTTCCAGCTTGGCTATCGTGCGAACAGAAATTCGCAGGATGCTATCATGTATCTCCTTTCAGGGATATGTGAAGCTTGGGCTCATGGGCTGGTCGTAGTCGCTGTTTTTTTGGACATTAAAGGGATACACCTCCCAGCGCCATTTTTTACGATCCTCCACATCAAGTACGGCCCCAAAGTTTTATTTACTTACCGTTAGTCAATCTCTAGCTACAAATCCGTTTAAAAATGTGGCGTCTAGGAGATTTTCCGTTGAATATAGGGGAACTTTATTTACGTTCGGGACGGATGCATTGCACGCTTACAAAACAATCAGTACCTTCCTAAACGACCGAACAGAACGAACAACTGTTAGAGACAGTTGGCTCCAAACTTGATGTCGCGCTTGCGCAGTGATGTTGCGTCAGCCGTTCAGTAACTTCCTAAACTACAACACAGCTCAGCAACTCAGCAGAGTATTCGATACGTCATATCTTCACCGCGACCAGGCCTGGCTAATGGATTTGACCAGGATTGGCTAATAGATGCGACCAGGAGAGAGCAATGCCAAATTGCGAACCATCTCAGGGAGATGATTTGCTGGGGTGGAGGTTTGAGCATGCGCGAGCTAACAGTTTTGCCGGAAATAGATTCATCGCTGACGATGTTGACGTCAATCAAGCGACAGCAACACGGATATTCGCAGGGAATGAGCCAAACTGTCACCAACAGTGGTGCGTTTGGTTCGCTCTGTTTGGTCGTTTAGGAAGGTACCGCATGACGTTTCATCTGTGTGTGCTGTGCATGTATAATTTGCTAATAATTGCCATGAGATCAAAAATCTAAAAGACTAATGCAATAAAAATTAAAAATTAATTATTCCAGTATATCTCCGAAGCAAAATTATAAGACACTAGTCTGGAAAATTATAAATTGTGATTTTAAAATACGAGAATCATTCCGGTTTGTGACGACACAATTAATGCGTTCACGCTGGCTTGTCTATTAGGCGCAATGCCAACTGAGATAGTAGCTTCTTTTATCACTGCGAGGAACGAAGCTACTGTCTCAGTTGACCTTGACTATGGTAAATGCGTGGATGCGATCGGCGCGTACCTGTTATAAGGCAGGCTGTATGTTAAGGCGGCCTACGACACTGTAAGCTCTGACTGTGTCCATTGTGGCATGAGCAGAATGGCGGTAGGCACGAAATTAATCAGGTCCATTGTCGTTTTTCTGGGTAACCGAAAATTTGTAACCGGGGTAAATGGCAGTACCTTCCTAAAGGACCGAACAGAACGAACCAAACGCAGTACTGTTGGTGTCAGTTCAGCTCTTTCCCTACTAAAGCCGTGTTGATGTGGCTTGCTTATGTCAACCAATGTCAGTGATGAATAGTTTACGGTACCTAGCGCATGCTCAAAAGCTCCACCACTGGCAATCACCCGCAACCACCTCCCCAAGATGATTCGCAATTTTGTATTGCTCGTGCCTGGTTACTTCCATTAGCGTAGCCTGGTCCAGTCAATTGCCCACGCCTGGTCACGTTAAAGGTATGACATAACGAGTGCTTTGTTGAGCTTGTTGATTTTGCTGAGCTATGATTGCAATTTCGGAAGGTACTAAACGGCTGACGCAACGTTACTGCGCACGCGCGACATTAAGTTCGGAGCTAAACTGTCTTTAACAGTGGTGCGTTCTGTTCGCTCTGTTCGGTGGTTTAGGAAGGTACTGATAGTTTTGGTCCGAAGAAGCAAGCTCGGATTGTGGGCTCCCGCAGGGGAGCTATTTGAGCCTGTCTCACTTTGCAATCGCAATTAACGATGTACTTTTGGAGATTGGGAGTCTGCCAATATAGCCTGTTACGCGGACAACATTGCTTTGTGGTTCCCTGGCAGCAACTTTGACACCTGCTGTTTGCGGGCCCAGGAGACCCTTGCCCAGATCTCTCATCTGAAGGTGAGAGAGTTGTTTTTAGCCCCTGCCAAGACTGAACTGGTTGCCTTTGTGAGATCGCTGATTAGGCACAGAGCTCCGTTGACGATAGATGTCGATGGTGTGACTGTCACGCAAATATCGTCCGTCAAATACCTGGGAGTGGTTCTGGATGAGCATCTGGCATAGAATGCTCACATCAGTGGGCTAAACGAGAAGCTTCAGGCACTCTCCTTGATTTTGAAGAGGCTTACTTGGGTTGACCGTGTTAAGAGAGGGTCCCTGTATAGAGCCCTCGTCCGTTCTCTGCTCAACTACGACCTGTCTTTTCCGTACCCTGTAAAACGCCATATCAGAGCTCTGCAGGTGTCGGTGAATGACTGCCTTAGGATCGTCACTGGTTGCCTGGTCTCGACCTCGGTCCAGGCACTCTGGACTGAGAGTTGTTAGCCACCACTTCATTATCGCTCAGAGGAACTCCTGGCCGCGCTATGCATTAGGAATCTCAGCAGAGGCATTAGTGATGCTGTAGGACGTGTCCTTCTGACTATTGTTGTTTGGGGGCAATAGCTCGTGGAGCCCTAGGTGCTCCTGGTGCAACCCTGCTCAAGCAGATACAGTACCTTCCTAAACCACCGAACAGAGCGAACAGAATGGCCCACTGTTATAGACAGTTTGGCTCCAAACTTGACGTCGCGCGTGCGCAGCAACCTTCTGAAACTGCAATCCGAAACTGCACCTTCCGAAACTGCAATCACAGCTCAGCAAAATCAACAAGGTCAACAGAGCAATAGTTACGTCATACCTTTAACATGACTAGCCGTTGCTAATTGATTGGACCAAGTGGCACAATTGCGCAGTTGTGGATGGTTGTGTACACAGTGGAGTGTTCACGTTGGTAAATTCGTCTTGTTTGCAGTTCTTGTTCACAGTGAAGTAGCCATCACACGGCAACAAATACTAGCTGCTCCGCTCCAGTGTTCAATATATCTGCGTGGTGATGAGGTAGGAGTTCTCGGTGTTGTACATGGTGAAGTATTCTGCTCAGTTCTGAGCAGTGTACAGCAGATGGGATTTGCAGTGTACTACTACAGGCTAATCTGATCTGTGTGCAGTGGAAAGTGATCCACGGTGATACAATGGCAATCTGTGGTTGTCCTTGTACTGGACTTGACCTGTTGGTATCAAGCGCATTTGATGCCCCGATTGGGATACCTCGATTGGGGTAGAAATTGGTTGAATGGTTGATTTTAGTTAATTTTGGTTTAATTTTGATTTTTAGCTTGTTGTTAAAGATTACTCTATCAGAGCGTATAGCATAAGACCACAGCTCTTGAGAAATAAATTCAAATAAATCCTACATCTTGGTTGTGGTATTAGTTGTGATAATCAGGCGCATGACCAAGGGTCAAGGCTTGAAATCACTCAATCAGTCAATCAATCCTATACATCTTGAGGACCGGTACTGTTATATTACTGCTTCCGGGCACATCCAGGGCGCACATGTTCACGCTGGGGTGGACTGGCTCTACTCTTTGTGCTTGTGGTGACGGTGACGAGACGGTGCGTCATTTTTTGTTTGAGTGCCCACAGTGGGCTGCACAGCGGTGCATGGCACTCATTGCTGGCCTAGATCCTCTTTGTGCATCCCTCGGTGTTTCCCCACATTCGGTGTTAGCTATCAGTCCCCTGCGCAGGACCTTGGGGTTTTGTAAGGTGACGCAACGCTTTGTTTAGGCTCTGGGGGGGGGGGGGGGGCTCTTTCTTGTTCCCAGCACCTTGCGATCGTTACTTGCGGTGCGGTGATTGGACAATGGACATCATGGACAAGAGGTATTATGATCAAGAGGTAGTTGGGCACACGTTCTGGTACTGGTTGTATAGTAGTAGTTAAGTAGTTTGAACACATGGTGTAACAGGTCGGTAAGCTCTAATAAATTTCAAATATCTTAATGCTTTAAGGTGCCCTGTATTGTTGTCCCTCTTTATAACAACACTTTTACCTTCCTATCGCATAGTCTCTCCCTTTCCTCGTTCTTTTTAGTCTTGCAACGACCTTGTCCGTCCGTCGCTTTTTTCAACTTCGCAACGGTACGAGAAATTGACGACCACTGTTTACAACGTTCGATTCAGTGTGAGAAGTTAGTTAAAGAACATGGCAAATTAAAACATCGTTACTTCCTTATAGCTAATAGACTTCTTCGACGTCACTAAATTAAATAATAACATTTGATCGTCGATTTGAAATCCTAAGATAACACCACAATAAAAAGAAATGGCTTTTAGCTTCGTTTAAAATAGTCTCGTCGCATTGTTGCGTGAACGAATAGGTTTACCGTAGAATCAAATTCTCCATTAGGCCTATCTGCTACTTACGAAATCAAAACTGCCTTAAAAAAAATTAGGCCTAAAAATGAAAATTAGGCCTGAAAAATGAAAATTAGGCCTAAAATCATGTTACCACGGCAACGTCAAGTTGCTACGAGTCGCAACAGCGTCATCAACAGCGTCTCTCTCGTCACTTCCCCACTGATCTATATAGGCTACGTTTCGCATCTATGTACCTGAAGGCGCACCGTGTTGCAAAAATGAATATGCTTACTCTCCGTTAGCTACTACTTAAAAAAATTAAAACTGTTCGTTAAAATTAGGCCTAAAAGCTCAGAATTAAGCCTAAAATGTAAAATAGGCCTAAAAGCTAACACATTTTTAACCAGCAATTGTGATGGTTACTGCTTTTAGATTAGTATAATAGAAACAGCCGTTGTAGTGCATGATAGAGGTGTGCGCCTCAACATTGGAAGTGGGGAAACCGTACAGAAGACCGGTGCGACTATAGGCAAACGTTGTAGCCGCTTGTCTTTTTCTTACGCCGCCCTTAGAGCAGCATGACTTAGTATTGAGTTTTAGTAGGCCTAACCACCATTATAGTTAGGCCCAAACTATGATTGGAGCCAGAAGCCAGTTCACACTTCTAGAGTCTATACAATATCGACTTTATGACTCTGAACGGTAGTAGTTCAGCCTATACAGCATTGTCTTACAGTAAGTGAACCCGGCAAAGATTGCTGAACCAGTTAATGAATTAATGTCTACATTTATAACACGACGAGGAGAAGAGGGCGAGCAATGCAAGGCGACTTGTTATTTACCCCCAAAGGAGGAAATAAAGTGTTCTGGACTGTATAAGACAATTCAGTCCTAAATCATTTCCGACCGTTGAAGATCCATGCCCTCTAATTTATGATAACGTGCGGGCCGCTATACTGACGCTTCGTCGTAAGGTCCAAGGATCGTCACGCTCTGCTCCAATACGCACGACTGCACACGCATGCAGAGTTCGTCATCCTGTTATTCCCTTAATAGTACGTGTGGTACACCCAAATATTTCAAAGAATTGTGCATAGTTTGACTGGAACCACTTTGCATGTCGGTACCTTAGGCCAGTACAAAGTTTTTCAGAGGGGGAGCCACCTCAATTTCCATCTAGAACACCAAAATGGCGCCCCCCCTAAAAAAAAACTACTTTTTTTGCTGTAGCTCCTTAACCGCAAAAAAAAAAAGGAGCTCATTGCAGTTCATTTACAATTCATTTACTTTTACATAAAATACGTATGTCACTTTTCCTGTCCAGAATTGTGTGCTAAACGTTTTTGCTTCACATTGTGCTTTGGTTTGTTGGCGGTTAAGGAGTGACAGCAAATAAACCAGTTTTTTTGGGGGGGATGGGGGGCGCCATTTTGGTTTTCTATGTGGAAATTGAGGTGGTTCGTCTGAATAACTTTGTATTGGCCTATAAGGTACCCACATGCAAAGTAGCGTATTCCATTCAAAGTATACATAATATTTCAGTATACCACATGTGTATAACCCATGTTTCAGTATAACCTCGAAAGGCTGAGAAGGAAAACTGAGACGTCGAGATCCTGGCGTACACTCGCATGTATGACGGTTGCAGGACCAACTCCACCCTACCACGTCCAGCACTTCCGACAGGTTCGTTTCCCCCTCAAGCTGTCTGATATGTCAGTCCAAAAGGCAACGGAAATTTATCACCACACGAGCCGCTTGGCTTTTCGTCCTGTTTAAGCCACGTGACTGACAGTATTTTTATTTTTCTTACTACACCAAGCAAGACATGAAACTTAAACGTTCAATGTTTTTTAGTTGTCTTTGGGAGTGAACTCTGGTAAAGCATTCTTAGCTAGCTCAGTAAAACACTTCCATACTAGTGGAGAGCACTGGGCAGACATCGTCTTAGCTACAGGTTGATAGTCTTCAGTCTTTTACTGTTTGCTTGTTTGACCCCCTCCCCCCCTTTTTAAAGCGGTGAAAGTTAGCTAGTTCAGATTTAGTCCAGTCAACGAAGGCTCAAATTTGGCAAATGGTGGAATAAAATCCCAAAGTCTTGAAACTTTGTAAGGCTGTTCGGGGAGGTCTAGTAATGACTATATCAAAAGTCCAGATGATTTGTAGGTGAGTTGGCTATGCTACACCGTAAAATACCCCAAAATAAGTTACTTTTCATGAGTTTTCTGTTAATATCTCGGAATCTGTGGGTCCTACCAAAAAATGTTCCCTGCAAAAGTTAAAGAAGACAAAATTTACCACAAACTTGATTCTATTCATTTTTCTGTAGCACCAGCAGTTTACCTAACCTAACCTCATTTAAATTACTATACCAATCATATAACATCAAACACTTATTTACCACTACACATATTTATTTACTGCATCAGGTTACTACATAATAACATTGAATCGTAACATCAAATACATATACAATAACATCAAATCAAGTCGAAGTCAACGTCCTCCTCCTGAAGGTTATCGTCCTCAACAATTGGTGTCAGGCTATTCAAACAGTCTCCGTGGTAGTTGTGGCAGATAGCACTGCAACTCATGCTTATTTTTCTAAACCCACACTTGTTTCCACAACCTGCAGCACATCTGCTGAATATGAGATTGAGGATAACTTCAAGGGCAACAGCATCTTTGGTTGAAGTAGGCACTAGATTGCCATTTGCCGACACTCCCAACCCTAAAGTGTAGCTGGTAGCTCATTTCCCACCCAGAGTGACATGGTGCCTATGCAAGTTGAGGAACGTTTAGTAGGAAGAGCTCTCTACAGAATCAAGAAAAATATGTGTCCTGCCTCCACTACTTCAGTTTCAATCTAATAAATATATGGTCAGGCTGATCAAGATGCTTTCTGCAAAACTAAATGGTAGAGGAGTACAATGTGTTCAAAGACTTAATGAAGCTGACACTAATTGTCAGGAGCCCCATCGCCAAAGTCCGTTGTGCGAATGTGGTGCGGCTGAGACGATTGGTCACTTCTTTCTTGAGTGTCCGCAGTGGCACAGGCTCCGATGTAAATGCCTTGGTGCATTTGATCTGGGGTTAGACTTGCTAAAGGCACTGACGTGGCTCCTCACGTGCCAGCGAAGCTTGCCCAGTTCCGTGCAATTGTTGCCTTTTGCCATGCGACAGGCAAGTGGGTGTGACATGGTGGGACTGTGTGGGGTAGCGTGCGGTTCGTCTGCTTCCGTAATCGTATCTCTTTGCAGCGTCCTGTGGGATTTGCTCCTTCCTTCATTCCTGTATTCCTGTAGTCATCTGTATTCATCTGGTTCTGCTGTTGGTCTGTAATTTAGTCTGTAATTTAGTGTGTGCAGGGTGCGTGGCTACAGGCCGTTACCCTCAATAAAATTCCATTCCATTCCATTCCAAAGCGAGTGACTATGACAATGTAGCTATTGTTGGAGAATATGTAGATCTATATTTCTCCTTACAGACTCTGACAGCTACACACTGTAATATATATCTTCTACAAGCCAGGTCGTAGAAAAGCAGGAACACAGGCATTTTCTTCAACCCGACAACAGAAGGGCCTCAAAGATGTCAAAGATGTCATGCACTCACAGGGTGCGATAAGCTTCCTTCAGGAAGGAGAAAGTAGCAGGTTACAAACTGATGTTGCAACGTAAGGCATTGCGCTCAGTAGCATATATGTTCCACCACTCAGCCTCCAAGTATCAACAGGTAGCGGAGGCAAATCACAGGTTTTTCTTGACTCTGTATAGAGCTCCTCCTACTACAACGTCCCTAAACTTGCATAGGCACTATGTCCTCACCAAGTCTGCCACTAATATCCGTCCCTCCCACAGAAGGCGCGGCTATGAAACGCTCATTTGATATTTTCCACCAGCTTCAACTATGGATGGGTTGTGAGTTACCAGCTAGTTGGGCTTGGGAGCCTAAGCAGAATGGTAATCTTGTGCCTACTGCAATCCAAGATGCTATAGCCCCCTGGAGCTGTCTCAACCTCACATTTTGCAGATGCATCACATGTTGTGGAAACAAGAGTGGGCGTAGGAAAATAAGCACGAGTTGCACTGCTATCTGCCACAACTGCCACGCTGACTGTTTGAATAGCCTGACACCAACTGTTGAGTACGATAACCTTCAGGAGGAGGACGTTGACCTCGACTTGATTTGATGTTATTGTACATGTATTTGATGTTATATGCAGTAACCTGATGTAGTAACTGTATATCTAGTAAATAAATATGTGTAGCGGTAAATAAGTGTTTGATATTATATGATCGTTTACTAACTTAAATGAGGTTAAGGTGTGTTCACCTGATTTATGTACACTACGTGTAGCAGTTCTGTCAATTTCTAAGATTTCTCAATTTTCGAACTCGAATATCTCGTAAACTACTGGTGCTAGAGAAAAAATGAATAGAATAATTTTTGTGGTAAATTTTGTCTTCTTTAACTTTTGCAGGAAACATTTTTTTGGTAAGACTCACAGATTCCGAGATATTAACGGAAAACTAATACAAAGTCACCTATTTTGGGGTAATTTTTGTTCTAGCAAGGCCATCTCACCTCCAAATCAACAGGACTTTTGATATAGTTATTACTAGACCCCCGCCAAACAGCCGTACAAAATTTCAATACTTTGGGATTTTATTCCACCGTAAGTCCTATTTTAACTGGACTAATTTTGGTCCATTCCGTAATGTCCTCCACGGGATTGTCACAATACAAAAAACACTGTAACAATACAAACGGTTTACTGTATTATACATTAAATTATAATGCATACCATATATTAAAAGTAAATTGTGTAAATAAATGAAGGTTAAGAAAGCTGAACGCACCTGGATACAAGTTTAGTTACATTAAGCCAAAAGGT
>JAHWFP010087517.1:11305-23485 GCA_023313725.1 Lithobius niger
GGGTTATATGATTGAATTTTCACTTGTTAAAATGAACACGGCTAAAAATTGATGATTTTTAATTGAAATAATAAAATGTACAATTGAGAAAATTCCATCTGTTTAGGTGCTGTTGTGCTTTACGTTTTAAATATATGATTAGTAAAGCACAACAGCACCTAAACAGATGGAATGTTCTCAATTGTACATTTTATTATTTCAATTAAAAATCATCAATTTTTATCCGTGTTCGTTTTAACAAGTGAAAATTCAATCATATAACCCCCTTTTTTTACGGCACACTTGACGTTTTTGTTTGCAATCCGTGTACCTTTTTTACAGCTATAGCTGTGCATGCATTCGATTGTTGCTGGCCACCTTGAAACAATTCAACTCAGCTCTGAAAGCCTGCATCTGCAAAATAAATACGTCATTCTATAATTTCTAGCTGCCAATTTCGAGGGTTTGGTTTAAATCTATATCGTTTAGCTGAAACACGGGTTCTTTCGAACATATTTATTAGGAGCGTGGCCCAAAGCCGTACGCTCTTCCTGCTCTATATACACACCACTACTCGCACTACACCATATTAAACACTACCCACACACCATACACGGCACTCTGCACATCGTTGCTACTTCTCGTTCACACTGCTGCACTGCTGAATTACACTTCACTGCACCACAGCACTTCACTATTCATCCCTTCCTCTGCACACTACACATTACCGTCGCAGCCAGATCTCCCACGGTACACAAGACACAAGACACCGGCCCTCTTCCTACAGAGAACCAGCCTCAGCAGACATATAATCCTCTTCTCCGTAGCAGTTTCGCTCTCCCGCTGTGCCTAAGGTGCCAGCCCACTTTCTCTCTCCCATGAAGGGAAAGTTGCAATGGGCATCCAATCTTCCTCTCGACGACTGACGCAGCCCTTCCGCTCCTCCACTGTGTACAAGGTGCCAGCCCACTTTCTCTCTCACATGAAGGGAAAGTTCCAGTGGGCCCCTCATCCTCCTTTCGGTGACCACCTCAGCCCCTCCATTCTTCCACCGTGTCCAAGATGCTTGCTCACCTTCACTTTCCCATGATCTGAACTCCATCAACTCCAACCGTCACCTGTGATGCTACACTCCTCATGAAGCTCCACCAGATCCAGGGAGGGGACAGGAAAACAGAAGACAGGAGACAGGGACAGAGGAACCTCTAAATCTGCCTCCTGCACACTAACATTATAAATCCGACAAAATCTTGCAACTGCCCGCAACCTTGTCTTCGGATCTCTGCCTCCTGACAATGACAGCACATCCTGAATGGTGGATAATCCGGTCATCCAGGGAGCCAAAAATACCGGCGATTTCGCATATCTCATGCAATGCAAGAGGACATGCTCTGGTGTCTCCTCTACTTGACACTCAGTGCAAGTTGGCGTAGTGACCCAGCCAAACTAAACTGGTGCGCCCGCAATAGAGTGTGTCCAGACTCAGTACTGGACAGTACCTTTGCCTCACGAAAAAACATCCTATCAAGCCTGGACTTCCCAGTACACATCGGCTGCAGGGCATGAAAGCCTCTGGCCGCATCCAACGCTTCCCATTCTCCTTGCCAATCTGCTTGAGTCCATCGCTTGATTATGCCACGGCGCATTCGTGCCGAAAGGACAGGGATGACAGGCGGGCACTTTCCCTCACTCGCATCACGAGCTAGTCCATTGGCTTGAACGTTTCCTGGTTCACCGCAGTGGCCCCTTACCCATCGAAATTCCATCCGAATATTTCTCGTTGCTACCCAGAGTTTCCAGAGTATTATGTATTTAAGCAGGTCCTGTACTTCCAGATTCTTACATGACTTCTGCAACAGCCTGAGGCGTGCTAACGAGTCAGTGTGAAGCGTGAACAACGGCAATTCTAAGCACACAGCAACATCCAACGAAACAGAGTTGGCAAGCACCTTGCAGAAAATCCTCGACGTCACAGCAACTACATAGCGCTGGACTGCTACCTTAAACGACGGGACCGATACTCCAAGTCCACCAGTTAGTTCACTAGCATGGAAAGAGGCATCACAGTAAACGCTACACTCCGTAGTGTTCAGTTGAAAAACCTGAGTCAGTTCTGGACACCAGCTTGCACTGGCCTCTGGCAGAGTACAGTCTGCTACACGCTGAAGCAATGTCACACCAGTACCTGCTTCACCCAGAATGCTCCTGGCCTTTTTGCTTAAACTTCCACAGTCACTTAAAATTTCCCCGACTGGGTCACGCTGGCCACGACTTAAGTTACGCAGACAGAGCACCACTAGCAGCTCTTTGGCTCTATGCTCAATCAGTGGCTCATTGTACTCTACCCTGAGAGCTTGAACAGGGGTGGATGCAATGCAGCCGAAGACTACGCGCAAACAGTCATTAACAACAACTTGCAAAGATTTCAGATGCCTTTTGGAAGTCGCCAAAAACGGTAGATGGTAATCTATCACAGATTGCACAAAACGTCCGAAACAACACTGCTAAGAGAGCTCCTACTGTAACATGCTTACCTCCACATAGTGCACGCCAAACCTCTGTCCGTGCCAGCAGTTTCTCTTTCACTCGAGCAACGTCACGCATCCAGTCGAGGGACGCATCCAAAATGACTTCCAGGTACTTGTGACATGCGACTTTGGACTTACTACTTGATCTCCAACACGAAGTCGCACTTGCTCTAGAGCAACTCTGGCATATCTGGCAAACACCACAACCTCCGTTTTGGCTGGAGCTAAGAGAAGACCTCGCAGTCCAAGCAAATGCTGGATATCATTGAGAGTCTTCTGCGCCTGGCCAGATAGTAGCTCCAGCGTGTCTCCGACAAACCACACCGCCACATCATCTGAGTAAAAGACAATGTTCGCCGAGACGCCAATCTCAACCAAAACCTCATTGATGGCCACAGCAAAAAATGTCGGGCTCAGGCAGCTCCCTTGAGGGAGTTCCCTGTCAGTGGTTGCCTCAGCCAACAAGCTGCCATTCACCTTTGTCATAAATACCTGTACTCCTAAAAGTGCACTATGGTATTAACTAGCCGCTCGCTAACTCCCATTTTGACCAGAGCCACCTTGACCCACGCTATGGACACAGTGTCATAGGCAGCTTTAATATCTAGAAAAACTGCCATGACAACTTTTCCTTGTGTCCACGCTTCTCCAATACTAGAAAGCAGAAACAAAACCGCATCCTGTGCACTATGGTACGGGCGGTACCCGAACTGCACTTTAGCTAGGCACTCATAGTATTCAGTGTGCCAGCTCAGCCTTCTAATTACCATCCGCTCGTTAACTTTTCTGACACACGACAACAGAGCGATACTTCGGTAATTCATCAGTTCTGATCTGTTACTGCCTGGTTTATGAACCGGGACAAGGATGGTGAACAACTACGCAGGAGAAATAGGCGCACCACTGAGAACCTGCCGGAACAGAGCCAAAAGAAACTGCTGCTCTCCTGCAGTCCTATGCCGCATGGTGTCGTAACCTACTCCATCTAAGCCTGATGCACTATTGGCCCTGCAACACGACAGCGACGCCAGAAATTCAGAGACTTCCCACGGAATGCCTCCAACCTGGGACAAGACACCTGTATCAGGCATAGGAGGGGCGATCCCCTCTAAAAGGCTGTACACGCTCGCAAACCGTGCGTTAAAGGCGTCAGCCATTTGCATCCCACGCAAAACTTATTTTCCATAGTTGCTGCCGCACTATAAACCCATGTTTGCGCCGCCTTGCTTCCACTGCGATCAAGAGTTTTCCACGCCTGTTGCAGTGAGTTTGAAGCAGCCACCTGCTCACACAAGCGCTCACCGTACAATGCTTTCTATTGCCGCAGAATAAACCGTGACTATTCAGCTATTTTACAATACACATTACACAAGCCACAGCTCGTCGCTGGAAGCACGCTTCCTTCTTCGATATGATTTGTGTCTGTCTCTGACAGCAACTGTACAGCGATCCGTCCACCACAGTGGTCGACTGGCACGAGCTGGAATAAACTGTCTAGCTCTCACTGGCTGCACACCAATATTCACTGAAGATGCCGTTGCCAACAACAAGATGCCTCGACCCAGCTCCCCACACCTTTGCTCTGCACTTACGTTGCTTACGTGGGCACAGAGCGACTGGGAATTGGTCACTTCCACGCAAATCATCAGAGACTTCAAACGTAAACCACCCCGCAATTGCATGCAAGCACAGGAAAGAATCCAGGACTGACTCCTGGACCCTACCTTGTTGCTGCCGAACAAATGTGTGCATGTCATCTTGCATAATTTCAAGATCTTGACTATGAATAGCACTGGCTAATCTACGACCACGAGTGTCTGTGTGCAGCGAACCCCAATCATAATGGTGACCATTGAAGTCACCACCAATGATAACTGGTGCCTTAAATTGTTTAAACCACGTAGCCCCCTCAGCAACTGAAGGATTGCCAGCCACATGAACGAAGACAACTATGATCCATGTTCTAGACATGTACAGTTTGATTGATACAGCATCTATACCCATAACATGTGTAACTTGAATGGTACAGTACGGGACAGGCCACTTGACAAAACACCCACTTTTGAACCCGAAAATACGAAATCTGCATCAAATCCCTGCACATTGTTTGCCTCCTAGATGCCCAGAACGCCTACTTGATGCAGCAAGAGCTCCACATCATCTAATTTGCGCTGCACACCTCGTGCATTCCAAGACGCAATTTTAAAATTTTACGGCATTGCGAATTTAACAAGGGCCCTAACCAAACTCTCCTACCCCAACTCCCCACCATCTCCTGTCTCCTCATACTCAGTGCAACTCAAAATAGTCTGGCTATCTTGAATCTGCGATGTGTGGGCATCTTTTGAAAGCGGGCCCCTCCATGACCTGCAGTACTTACATACATATGATCGCCTGGTTCTTGCACTACACTTGCAACTTCAATGCTTTCAGGATCAATAACCATGCCACGCTCTTTCTCACTACTTTCTCCTCTTTCATCACCAGCTGCAGTGACATTTTCTTGAAGGTCTTCTTACTGCATCGTTGGCATTGGAGACTTCATGCCTTTTTTCGTTTCCGCTTTCTTTTCGCCGGCAGAGTGAGCCGTGGCCCATCACTATCTTGGCTATGATCTTCTTGCAGCGCCGATTCCTTGTATTGCTGCACATTTCCACCATCTGTAGTAACTGTGCAATCTTCCTCTGCTTCTTCACGCCAAAAATCCGGGGTTTCTACCACGGTGGTAAGGCACGGGGCACTTGTACTTATTGTCGGCAGGTCCAGATTAACTTGAACTCCGGTATGCTGCTGCGGATGCTGGGTTTGTTGGCGCTGCCGGCTGTTGTGATTGCTCAGATTGTTGCATTCTGCGCGACCCCATACACGGTTGTTTCTGCACTAGCGGTGCTTGTTGTCCTTGCTGCGACATTTGTAGCGCCAGCTTGGCTCTTACTGCTGCTTGTAGGTGAGGACACAAGTGCCTTGGGTTGCCCCAGATTTCGCAGGTCTCGCACGCACGACGGTAGTGTCCTCTCATTCTGCAGCGCAGGCATTGTGGCACGCGATTGTTCACTAGCACTAGCGTCTGGATGCCCTTCATAACAACTACGTCTGGTACATCCTCTATGGTCATCCCCTCTCGCAGATGTAGCGTCACATCCCGTACTGTTGTCTCACACACTGGCTTTCCACGAAGGCTTAACTTTCCAAATGCGTGCCTCTCTAACGTTGCTGTACAATTGAGAAAATTCCATCTGTTTACGTGCTGTTGTGCTTTACGTTTTAAATATATGATTGGTAAACACAACAGCACCTAAACATATGGAATTTTCTCAATTGTACATTTGATAATTTCAATTAAAAATCATCAATTTTTATCCGTGTTCATTTTAACAAGTGAAAATTCAATCATATATTCCCCTTTTTTACGGCACACTTGACGTTTTTGTTTGTAATCCGTGTACCTTTTTTACAGTTATGGCGTCGTGCTACGAAGCTTTGTGCATGCAGTCGATTGTTGCTGGCCACTTTGAAACAATTCAACTCAGCTCTGAAAAGCCTGCATATGCGAAATAAATACACCATTCTATCGTTTCTAGCTGCCAATTTCGAGGCCGAAAGTTTGGTTTAAATGTATTTCGTTTAGCTGAAACACGGATTCTTTCATTTCGTCCTTGAACAATCGACTTTTCAGCAAAGACATACCACGTGCACGAAGAATGGATATGGAGTTTGCAGAGTGGCATTGTTCCCTAATCACAATGGTTAAAACAATGTATAACAATCAAAATGATCGTTCTGGACCTGTAACTGCGGAATGACTCGACCAATCGAAAAAGTGGTCTCTGTGAGGATGAAGACCAGGGAAATTTCTGGCTTAGATCATATTCCAGAGTTTAGGTGGGTGCAGTAGTTTTTTCTGAAACCGTGTCACACAAGAACAAGAACAAGAACAAGAACAAGAAAAAAAACAACAACAAGAAGTGAACAGTTTTCAAATTTTCGTGTTGCTCCGTACGTTTACTCTTGCACGGAATTGAATAAAAGTTGGTATAAACTTGGGAAACGTCGCTATCTACTATCTGGCCAAGTTTGGTCGAAATATATTGAATAGAAACGGAGAAATTGATAGTTTTAGTTTTGCTGCAGAGAGGACTCCAATCATGTATGACAAATCATATCAAAAACCAAAACTGGCAAAAGGGGTCGCCAAGGTCCGAATGGTTCGGCCCTTCAAAGGAGTGATATCAACACACCAAAACATTCGCCAAGTTAATCGCACCGCTTAATAGTTCGAAGGTTAAATGAAAACTATAACAATACTACTTTGGGTAGCAATGTTCAGGTTTTCATTTAACGTCTAAAGTAGTATTCGGTGCGATTGAGTTGGCGAATGTTCTGGTGTGTTGATATCACTCCTTTGAAGGGCCGAACCATTCGGAACTTGGCGGCCCCTTTTACCAGTTTTGGTTTTTGATATGATATCAGTCCTTTTTTTAAAATTATGTATTAGACTCAACTCCACTACCGTGCAGATGTGTAATAAAGTGGCACGTCAACAACAAATTGGTTTTCAACAATTTGCTACTACCTTTTGCCTATAGGCCGAACCATTCTCAACTTGGTCACCTCTTTATATGTTTTTGGTTTGGTTTTAATTTTGTTGTAATTTGTTTTATGTCGTTAGTTTTGGTGTGTTGATATCACTCCTTTGAAGCGCCGAACCACTCTCAACTTGGTGGCCTCTTCACTAGTTTTTGGCTTTGTTTATTTTGCTTTGTTTTTAGAGTTGGTTTATTTTTCGTGAATTGGACGTGAATACAATTTTTTTGGCAACGTTGTTTAGATTTATCGTGTTTCACTGGTGTGTTTCTAGGCACGCGCATCAGTATACACGTTCTCATTGTCCGAACTTTGGCTGTCGAATGAGAGACAATGCCGACAATACTAACAATGGTTATAACAATATTTTCTGACTTACGCGCCATTCCACGCCATCCTCGTTACACCCTAGGCTCCGAACCATAAAAGGTACGCAGTTCGTATCGTACTACAGCCATTTTTCCAATTTCATAGCTTTAAGCCTTCCCATTGTCTCGGTATCGATGAATAATCACCATGTAGAAATTAACATGGGGATGAGCGGACTAGAATAAGCTAGCTAGCTATAGTAACTAGCTAGTTACACATTTTCAACGTTATTGAGGGTCAGATTTTGCATTGAAAGCAGCTTAGCCGGCATTCCTACACGAGTTAATTTTTGTCAGGTGGGTCATTGCTCTTGATTTCAACACAATTTAAGCTTTTGTACCGCATTATCATTTTTCCCCAAGTACCTGAAATGTACCCAACTATGCTTCAAGATATAAGACACTGACGATATGGCGCCGCGCTACAATGGTTTACAACCTTGACAATTGAATTGATGTGATGTTTGTTGTAATGATTGTTGCCTAACGTGGCGCGACACACTAGCGTGTGTCTAGATAAGACGGTCTAACTGGTTCCATTCGGCTGTAACAGTCAGCATTATTGAAGCAATAGTGTTTGTTTCTAATTGTTAGAGCGCATATCCGTTCGCATTGTCGGCTGCTCACCCTTTTTCTCAAATCTCAAATCATTTATTACAGGAATCTAAGGTCCGTGACCATACATCCCATCTAACTTATGACTAACTTACTATAACACTAGAACAACAGAGCCCATACAGTACCCCGAGATAGCCCGAGACCAAGGTGCCCCCTGGGATCGACACCTCACTGAACCTCAGTGAACCTCCTTGTAGCTCTACAGAAGAACAAAACTGCACTGACCCTTTTTCTTTTCTACCGTGCCAAGAATGAACTTGCTACCCTCTTGCTGATTGTTCTAGGGTACAGCTGCTCTCGGCTCTAATAGCCAACATTATTGAAGCTTCGTTTGTTTAATCATGATCATGATCATGATCACGATCGTGATGGGTATTGCGGTGATGTACTGTTGTAGTAGTGAGGACGTGTGGCGGAAGGCCAGGGCTCCTAATAAACAACCTCAACCTCAACCTCATTATCCTTCGGGCCCAGGCTCCCCGGAATAAATCAATCATCCAATTGCTCATTAGAGTTGCGTATTGTTGTAGTAAGGTTGTGTATGGTTTATAATTCTAGAGTGGACGTAGGTCAAGGCCCCAATAAAAGAAATCCTAATCCTCATTAAGGCTGCTCATTAAGTTAAATATATATATAGATAATACAGTAAAGTGTTTGTATTGTTAAGAGTCTTTTTAACTGCTTGTGAATGCATAAAGCAGTTATTGAAATACAGTTGCTGAGAAAGGGGCTCGCGTCGTGGGCTGTTGTCTAGTGACGTCACGTCCCATTCCAGTCGTTTATTCGAACGGGTCTTGCCTATCACCTTTAGCGTCTGGCCGGAAGTGACTGAATATCAGTCGATTTATCATGATTTCGATTAGAAGACGTGCCAGCAAATTGTAAGCGTTGTTATTGAACAGTTTATGGTTAAATCGTTTGCATATGAAGGGTTGTAGATCCTTGACTAGGAATTTTTGCCAATTATGCTTCCATATGAAAAAGAAATTGTACCGGAACTGGTCTAGTTGATGTCACCTTTTGAAAACATGGCACCGAAAACGGGAGTCCTATCTGTCATTCATCTTTGGGCGAACTGGTAACTATCCCAGTATTCTATGCATATTTACAATTCGGGCAGTTATGTCGAACAAATAGCGGCTCCTGCTAATCAGATAATCATTGTTCAATCCGCGGAAGTTATCGAAATATTATTTAGTGTAACAGTTGTGAGTTTGTTCGCGAACAACGGGATCGTGCGTAGATACGGACGAGCCCCGATAATTTTGTTAAATTCCTGGGTGTAATTCAAGACAATTTGAACTGTTTACTTGACTACAAATATCCTTCAGTAGTAGCAAGTGCATGCATAAATTTCTTTTCGGGTAATTATCTAGAATCAATACTTTGCAAGCTAGCGACTTAATTCACCTACCTATCGATTCCTTTTGTCGTAAAACGTGCGAAAATCACAACGAAAACGTGCGCAAACGCTTATTTACTTAAAAAAAATATTAAAACACGTTAATACACTACTCAAAGTGAAAGGCACACCCCGCCATGATTCTACGCGATGGTAGTGCAACAAGAAAACCTGATTTCGACCACAACATCAGCAAACGGAAATTACATTCATTTGCGACGCGACGCAATAACCGAAGCAGGCGAGAATTTTATATTTGTATTTTATTTTTATACCACGGCTCTGACGTCACGCTAGCTCAACGCCACGCTAAATTTCCGTAGGTTAATTCCCGTTAACCAACACCGGAAGTGTGCGTCATCGCAAAAAGTGTGGGTTATCAAGTTACCCAACACTTTTGCCGATAACCCACACTTTTGCTGATAACCCACACTTTTGACATCAAGCGACCGGGAATGCACGCACCAACAACCAAATACAGCGTGCAAAAAAAAACGTAACGTAATAAAAACGTACGAAACTAATTACTTAAATTGAATGAAATCCGATCCCTGCAAACTCTCACATGTCTGGTCCATAAGCTTGTTCACTCGCGTTACCTCCCACCCCCCTACTCCCTCCTTCCACAAACTGAAATGGAATGACCTTCAGTCATACCGATACCCTATTACCGTATTTCTAAAACAATTCTCAAACTACAAATGCACAAAATGAATTATGTTCCTTCTCAGAATGTCTAGTAATGCAACTGTATCCCTGCTGTCTCACATGTCGAATTATTCACTCCATGTGATTCGATAAGCACGAGCGAGGTTCCAGCGAAAACCTAACCCAACTTGCGAACCGACGCTTGTCTAACTCCCACCCCTCCCCCCTCCATAAAGTTTGACTCGTCCGTCTATCACACACTTCCCCCTCTGCCAATTAAAATGGCATGACCTTCATTCATATTGACTGAGGAAACTGACGATCAACGTTTTCTTAAAGGAATTTTCACAAAACACAAACACGTTTTAATTAAATACGAGTTAGCTGGACGTCCCAACCGATTGAATATAAATATATATTGAATATATTGAATATAAATCAGTTATAGTTTATAACCGATCAGTTATCGATTTTTAACCCATGGCTGGGATGATTTGGCTGGCTCGACATGCAAAGTAGCCCCTCGACGTATTTGCATGTCTCGCCAGCCAAATCATCCCAGCCGTGGGTTAAAAATCGATAACCAATCGTTTCTAACCAATAACTATTACTTATACCAATATTTTTTTACAGTATGAAACACTGTCCGCAGGGCCGCGCTTCGCGTGCACTTTTATATACAACGAGAATTTGTGTAATCAGAAATAGTATGACGCAAGCATTTATAATAATAATATAATCTTTATAATAATATCGGAGACCGGCTAAAAGGAAAAGGAAAGCCTAAAGGAAAGCCTAAAGGAAAACCACTTCTCCCCTCCTCGCGCCCGCATTGAAAATGCACTCTCCCACTCTACGTGCAGCCAAAAAGGAGCCAGGCATGAGTGGTCGATCAATCTGACAAGTCTTCGGGAAGAGTGCCGGGAAAATGTCCGGGGAGATGTGTCCCGGGAAATGTGACCGGCCCCGTGCAAAGCACGGGCTTCCTCTAGTAATAGTAATAAACTTTATTGCTAGCAACAGCAAAAGGCGAGGGGAAGGGCCAGTTATGGCGACTAATACCCCACCCAATAAAATGGTATAAAAAAATTCATTGTCAATACAACAAATCGTCAATTTGATAAGTATAAATATAATAAATTAATAATATTAAAAATCAAAAATTAATTAAAATAAAAAATGTACTATTATAAAACACACACACTCAGAAATGCAGAAAGCAGCAAAAAATACTACCTAAAAAGGGCGAGACAAATATTTTTTTCAAATCACGTTGCCGGAGTCCCACTTTAAAGGATTTAAGAGATGGTAGTGTTACTAACTCACTAGGTAGACCATTCCATGGTCACGACGCGATTTGCAAAGAAACGTTTACGACAGTCGGTATGCAAGGTACTGACTGCAAGTTTAAACGGGTGGCCACGTGTACGGCTATCAATTCGCAGTTCAAAAATTTAGTAAAATCGAAATTGATCAACCATGTAGCAATGAAAACGTCAAGTATAGGTCCACTTTTAATCGACGCAACTCGAGTGAATCTCGATTAAGAGATACCAGCCTTTAAGAGTAGGAGCTCTTACGCTGGCCACGCAATACGGTCAATGTCACCTACCAAGCACGGTGACCACACAGGGCTAGCATGGGTCTTACAAAAACTTTAAAAGCCCAAACCAAAGTATTAGCATCTCCAGAGGTAAATAACTTTCTTAATACCGCTACACGTTGGTTTGCGTGTTTGCGTGTTTCTGTGTTGTATGCGTGTTGCGCGTATTCATTCTACAACCAATATTTGTGGAACAAGGAACAAATTATGTCATATCCTTGCTTCACAAATGCTTGCGTCATACTTTTTTGATGTATATAACAATGCGCACCCCTGTGGACTGTGATTTTAGACCCAAATATCACCGTCTGCCTGGGAAAGAAATAATTTTCGTTTAGTAACGTTCTGGTCGAAATCAGGTTTTCTATGTTGCGGTATCATCGCGTTGAATGGCGACCGCTTTTAGCTTGTTGCGAGTAGCGTTTTAACGTGTTTTAATATTTAAAAAAA
>JAHWFP010087518.1:0-31403 GCA_023313725.1 Lithobius niger
TATTGAATGTCGAAGAGTTTGTAAGAATCGGACCATTATTGCAAAAATGGCTGGATTTGCCTCGGCGAGGCATTTGGGTGCCTCAGGAAAATAAATTTCAAATTTTTGAAAAACAGGCGTTTTCGGTGGCGCTCTTTTACATATCGTCCGTCAAGTCCTAATCCAAATCCCCCCCCGCCCCCCGGTGATTGTCGATGGCTTGAAACACAAAACTGGTTGAAGATGAACGTCCTGGTTGGAGGCACACTTCGGTCGATTTTTGGGTTTGGGTTGGCAACTCAAAGAACACTGAATTCTGCAACGGAGCTCCTGGTCCCTGCGGGCGGATCCTCCTTGCAGGCTGCGGAATGATGGGGGCATCAACACGGCACGGCAAACTGCACTCTCGGTGGAGTGGGTTTTCTTGCTTCTAGGCTCCAGAATTGTTGGCTGCTGGGGCTGAGTTTTTGTACTGATAGTGACTGCAGTACTGACGTCTACTTCTGTACCTTTTTGGCTTTGGTATGGACATCTGCTTCGTGATTTTTAAAACGGAATCATCGGCATCTGGGTTGAAGTGGTTTTCTTCACGCACAAATGGGTCCAGTAGCATGGCAGGGGGGAAACGCTTGAAGGGAACAGCACCTGTTCATCCCACCACTGCCACCATTTGTATCGGCGGACGCTACGACGGGCTACGTGCTTGTAACGTCTCTGCACTCATGGTTGCCTTTCTTGCATGTATAAATGACATGGTCGACTATTTTGGTTTAAAACAGCACATTTGGGCCTCAATCCCGGAGGGAGTGAAAATAACTTTCCTAACTAAATTAAATGAGGCCATCCAGTATTTCTACCTGGTCTTTAAGGCTGCCACCACCGGTGGTAAGCATAAAAGCTAATGGGGTTTTGAATAAAAATGGGCTTACATATTATTTAAAACACTAGCAATTATTCCGCACTAGAAAATGCACGTTGTAGTTTGAAACTCTTGGTTTTAATAAAACAACAAATGAAAATAACACTTTACATCTTGGGTTACTAGTTACAAAAGCTATGGATTAAAGCAACTGGCTTTCAGTGAAAGCAAACAAATTTATATTACGAAAATCCAAACCTTAAAAGCAATTTTAAACCTTTTAAATAATTACACACAATTTCGATTAGAAAAAAGTTTTTGGGTCCAATTCTAAAAACCCTCTAATTAAACTCGCTTCCGCTAAAGTATTAATTAGTCCTAGACAGAAAACATCTCTCGCAAGAGACTCCCGAATCCTCAAGGGCCACTGTCAACTGTTTACGTTAAAACGTGTTTTAAAATAAACAAAGAATGCTGGTTTTTAGTAAGAGAACCACTCTGACATTACAGAAAACAGGGAGCCGGAAATGCCGATGACTTGCTTAACTGTAAAATTCTAAAGACAAGAGGCAAGTTAAAAATTGAACCATAAATTTAGAATTGGGGGTCCTAAAGATAAACTTTCAATTAACTAGTAACTCATACTGACAACTACGTTTGCCCGGCATGGAAACCTTCAGAATGTGGCATCTCCACTCCTGACCAGCCGTGACCACCTCTTGTTTTAGATCTGTGAGCTGTGCTGACGGAGCTGTAGAAGGAGGGCAACTGGGGCTTTTTATGCTGGAGCATCAGATTTTGGCGACCAAAGCGCGGACTCACGAGGATGCTAGGCATCTCTGATTGGCTGAGGGCCAGGGGAACAATGGAAAGTGGGAGAAGAAGTCAGGCTAACAAAGGGTTTTGCTTGGGAGCCGTTTGAAGTAAAGGGGCTATGTACACATGAACCAATATGGAGTTTTGAACTCTTTGACAAAGGAAAATTGGCTTTTAAGTTATTTTGGTGTACTGGAAATAAACTACAATGTAATGCACCGCAACTATTGAAGGAATGGGACAAAGTATAAAGCAGTTTGACTTTGGCAATTAATTGAAGGAGTTTACAGATCATTTTTGCTACGAAAAGCTAGTGGGTTACATTCGGATTGTTGGTAGTCACGGTCGAGTTTTCAGATACTATTTACAACAATAAAAATTCATGTTCGTTTAAATCGTTGCTGAAGGAAGGTAAGCAGAGGTAGTGATCCGGGGGCAAAAGATTACACTCAAAAGGTTAAATAAACTAGCTCAGAAAAATGCTATAATGCATTAAAATATTAGTTAATTTCTCAGCAGAGAATGGCGATCGAGAAAAGACGGACACTTTTCATGATTTTTGGTGCACAACAAATAAAATAAAAAATATTATACTAGATCTGTATCCAACATATAAGTGAGGTTAAGTACCTTAAAGGAAGCCCCTCCTAAAACACAACTAAGCTAGTGTGATTTGGCTTTATGCCTGTAAGAAAAATACAAGAAGTAATTACAAATCTACATTGGTTTTGAAGCTACGGCCCAGTTTGGTGACTGTTTCTTAAGGATGCTGTGGACGAACCAGAATTAATTTTAATGTTCTGTTTTCGCAGAAGTATAGTTCCAGTGTGTGGCTATTAAGGGCTTCTAAGTTTGGTCGAATCTATTGGTAACTTCTTGTAGAAAACTTCAACCAATGATGGAGGATTTTGGCTGGGGGGGGGGGGGGGAGACTGAAGTGTGGAGCTTCAGCAAAACTGAGTGTTTCCCCGAGGTTTTTGATTTTTGGAGTCCGGGTAGCCTCTCCAATCATCCTGAAGCACAGGACCTTAATACAACTTAACTTCTAAAAGCTAGTACCCCTGCCTTTTGTGCAAGAAGTGAAGGATATGGATGGGCCTGTAAAAAGGGGTACGTCCACAATTTTCGTGATTTTAGCCAAATAAGCCAGCAATAGACGAGAAATAAACACTAACCACATTGTAAATTAAGCAAAACTAAAATCTATGGCTCTGGCTCTAGCTGGGCAAATGTTGTAAATCAGAATGCATTCCTTCTTTGTGCTAGGTGTACTGATTTTTACCTTTCATGAGTTGGTAGGCGTTTCACTAAGTTACTACAGAGTAAAATGATACATATTACATTTTAGCCATAGAGTATAAGTAACACTATTAGGCAAGGACTATTCATCTTTCTTTTTATTCTAAAATACGAGACACAATATGTGTTCAAAATAATACAACAGTGGTCAAACTGTAACAGCAATTTTCGAATGCCACCACAAATATAGAAAACAATTCTACTTAAAACATGATTCAATGTCCTTCCCTAAAACGCGCAATTCTAGTGTAATTTTTCAGAAAAAAGAAAGTAGAGAGTTGTTACATTATAAATTGTCATTCACGTGCAATAATTAAGTGGGACACTATCTGTTGATGCTGCGTGATTATCTGCTTACGGAAGTTTCGAGAAAGTGGGTCTGGATGGGTAGAAGATCGTGGGTTACTACTAGAGAAAATCGCAACTTGCGAGTAAAACTCATATTTTCCCCGTTTTTTCCCTTTTACTATTTTTTTATCATTAAAAATATGATAAGTTTCAAAGGGAAAAAATGCCTGTAAATGGAAGTACTGCCTTTACCCCATTCTGGAATAGTTAAAGACCTGGGTGTATGGTTCACCTCTGACCTCAAATCTGAGGCCCACTGTAATCATATCATTAATGCTGTAAACAAACGGGTTGCTGGGCTTCGGAAAATATCTACTTTAGGAGACGTGTGCTAGGGATGGCACGATAATTCGATAATATCGCGATAACATTTTTAGTCGATTTCTGAATTATCGTGCAAACCCCAATGTTTAAATTGTCATATCTCGGAAACCGTAATAGCTAGAAACAAGCGGTTTGCGGCGTTGCGTGTGGAATTACAAGGGCTCTCCAACCAAATGTGCAATACTGTTAGCCACTTTAGCTGATTGGAGAGTTAGTTAAATCGAAACAATAATTAAGCATTAAGTAGCAGCACAACTACTAAACTGTTTCCACACGTTGAGGAAGCAATGGACAACTGCAAGTGCATTTTCATTTCTACTAGCCAAGTGGTGAGTGACACATAATTCACATTCGTGAAGATTGCACTGTACACTTTAGCCAAGGTTATTTTTAAATTAGAAAAATTAAAATGGATATTGGCATCAAAATCAAGACACATGCTAGTGTGTCACCCACTAAGATAAAACGATAACATCCAGATAATATGTATATATGAGCATGGCGACCACTAGACACGTCTTTACAGCAAAGGTAGGTTGGCTGTTTTCAGCCATCTGAGGATAAATAACTCGGCGACAGAAAAGGCTGAAACTTGTTTAATCGGGACACTTTGGTCGCCTGACAACATAAAAGTCACTATTAAGGACACAGCTTACCGTTTTCTTGTTGAAAAAACGATGTGAATAACGTTGAAATTTGCCTAATTACTACTACCTACTACTAACGCTTTTTTATACGAGAAAATAAATTTTTTCATGCGGTGGATAAAGCTGTTTCTTGGCTCATTTTACAGGTATTAATCTGGAGATGCGTCCTTTTCATATGGCTTCTTCTGATTGGTGAAGTGGTTCAGGGGTTAGGGAGCCCCAAACGACCAAATTGATTGTTTTACATTGTTTTAAACATTGTTTTTATGCAACAATACCAAACTGAACATTAAACAAATTCGTGCACTTGCAAGGAGATACTGTAGTACTAATAAAAATGCTAATCAAACGAAAAAAGGTGACAGCTATCCAAAAATCTAACGAAACCAAAAAACAAGAAGAAAAAGAAATGGACCAGAAAACTAGGTTGGCGTTTCCATTTCATAATTACTAAGAAAAAAATGGATTTCATCAACTTGGATCAAAAATTACAGATATCTACCCCAAAATAAAACTTGTTAAGGATTCCCGCCAAGCTTTGCGGCCGTGTGAAGTCGTGAAATCAAACGCCAAGCTCTTTCGCTAAGCTAATCCCATCGACTAATACTTCAAACGTTAAATGAAATAATTGAAAATTGCGCAGTAAGCAATTTTCATATATTTCATTTAACCTTCGAACTATTACTTGGTGGGATTAGCTTGGCGAACGAGCTTGGCGTTTGATATCATGACTTCACACGGCCGAAAAGCTTGGCGGGAATCCTTAACAAGTTTTGTTTTGGGTTTGTTTTATCGAGATATTATCGATTATCGCGATTGTTTTAGAAATTTTATCAAGATAAAAAAAACGTTTGAATCGTGCCATCCCTAACGTGGACACCCTGGTTTTGGCCTTTGAGGTATACACCTGACCCATCTTAGAGTATGCAAGTCCATTTGTGGTCCACACACCTCTTAGATGACATTGACTGTCTTGAAACAGTATAATGTTGCTTCACCAAATCCTTACAGGGCTTTTTAATAAACCATATTCCGAAAGACTGAAGTGACTAACTTGATTCACTCGAGCTTCGTATATTATAGGCAGACTTATATTTAACCTTTTACTTACTCCACAACTTAGTTAACTTCGAGTCTTCCATGTTATGAACTGGTGGGCGTACACATGTGCATTCTCTGAAACTTGTAAGCTTTGTTAAGTTCGGGGCAGCGATTGCAGAGGTGCGAGGCCGAGCCGCATTCGTAACACGTTCTAACATTGTTAGATCTGACATTGTCGGTTTTTTCAGCATTAGCATCAGAGCTAGTTACGATGTCCCAACCGGGTTAGCTAATACGTTACGAGTTTGTTTGTGTTGTTTAGACGACTGAGCACTAGCGGGTGCTTTCCCTGTTTTAAGGGCCATGTCGGCAGAAATTTGTTTATTTCTGGTTGTAAACTCTTCACAGAGTTTGGCTGCTTGTAACGTCCCAGATCTAATCTGGATCGGCAACCACTTGCGCAGTGCAATAGACATGATTTAGTGAATTGTTCAAGTAGGATTAAATTAGCCAACTTGTCGTAGCTGTTTTTAACATCAGCTGAAGATACCCATCTGGAAAATAGGGTTTCTAACTCAAACGCATGTTCATGGAACAATTGTTCTGGTTCACGTTCGAGAGAACGAAACTGGGCTTGAACCTACTCTTTAGTTTGAACAAACCTTTCTAGTAATCTGTTTTTGACTAGTTCATAATCGTGCATTTCTAAAACTGACATTTGATCACACACTTTAATCAAAATTTCTCCTAAGAGAGGTTGGAGTCCGACGACCCACTCAGTTTTGTCTATACGCTGGGTTTCCATAGTTTTTTCAAATATTTTCAAAAAACTATTGATTTCCGATTTGGAAGTCCAATTATTTACAAGTCTGACAGCGTCAGCAATTTTACCCGGTTTATTTATTTCGCCAAGCTAATCCCATCGACTAATACTTCAAACGTTAAATGAAATAATTGAAAATTGCGCAGTAAGCAATTTTCATATATTTCATTTAACCTTCGAACTATTACTTGGTGGGATTAGCTTGGCGAACGAGCTTGGCGTTTGATATCACGACTTCACACGGCCGAAAAGCTTGGCGGGAATCCTTAACAAGTTTTGTTTTGAGTTTGTTTTATCGAGATATTATCGATTATCGCGATTGTTTTAGAAATTTTATCAAGATAAAAAAAACGTTTGAATCG
Organism: Lithobius niger; assembly: GCA_023313725.1. Lineage (NCBI taxonomy): Eukaryota > Metazoa > Arthropoda > Chilopoda > Lithobiomorpha > Lithobiidae > Lithobius > Lithobius niger. Next base: position 6,499 of record JAHWFP010087518.1, read on the forward strand.
TGCCATCCCTAAAGTGGACACCCTGGTTTTGGCCTCTGAGGTATACACCTGACCCATCTTAGAGTATGCAAGTCCATTTGTGGTCCACACACCTCTTAGGTGACATTGACTGTCTTGAAACAGTATAATGTTGCTTCACCAAATCCTTACAGGGCTTGAAAAATAAACCATATTCCGAAAGACTGAAGTGACTAACTTGATTCACTCGAGCTTCGTATATTATAGGGAGACTTATATTTAACCTTTTACTTACTCCACAACTTAGTTAACTTCGATTCTTCCATGTTATGAACTGGTGGGCGTACACATGTGCATTCTCTGAAACTCGTAACTGGTTCTTTTAAGACGGATTGCCGACATTTTTCTTTGCCAATTGTGTCGTGCAGGTGTGGAATGACCTTCCTGTTGATGATGAGTTGATGACGTTGCCATCAATTGAGGCTAGGGCTGGGATCGGTTACACGGTTAACCGGAAACCGTTCCACGTTCGGTTACACGGATTATAAAACCCATATCCGAAAAACGTTTGATGCGGGCACCACTCAAAAACCGCGGTGAACGAGCCAAAAATAGCCAAGTGTCATCATTTAGGCCTACTAATCCAAATACTCAAAATCAGTGAAAGTAGAAAACCGGGTGGGTAGGGGGCAGCTTATTTACAAATAATCCACATGGGCTTGTTGTCCCATCGAAGCTGCTTACTTTCTTCGAAACAAACTGCTGATCGCCAGCGCGTACACGAGGCAGTTAAAGACAAGCTGGCCAGCATCTGCCCTCCCCGCGTCATGGAGAAGTGGACTCGTCTATACCTAGCGCGAACGGCAGGGAAGCGCCGTCATAACACGTAAACGAAATGCGTTGCTACCCGAAAACGCAAACATGCTAATTTTTCTGGCTCATAATTTGAAATTAATGGAACATTAACGAAAACGTATTAAATTTTGTTGTTTTGTGTTTGGCTTACGTTGTCGTTAAGATGTAAAATTTGACATCTTGTAGAAATTTTAAAGCTACATAAAGTCAAAATTCTTGATAAAGTACTTAAATTTATCAACGTCAACTTTCTTCTAGTTTAAATCCCAAAATGCACGTGAATAATTGTGCTTGTCTTACCAAGGACTAAATCATATTTTTTTTCAGCTTTGTTTTTTAATAATGTATTACACAGTGGTGAAATTTTTTTGGCTGTATTTTTTGCTGAAAACGGAAAAACGGTTTTCGTGTAACCGACCGGAAAAAAAACCGGTTAAACGGATAACTAAAAAACCGGAAAGTACCAGCCCTAATTGAGGCTTTTAAAATTTATACTTATCCAGGCCCGAAAATGTTTTAAACTGACTCCGTGACCACCTAATATTGACTCCTTCATTTATTTATTTTTTCTCTAATTTTTTTTTTGACAATGTCATTGGTGATTGCAAATTTTTGCCATACAATTTATTTGAAATTTATTGGGCGTGGGAATTAGTGGCCAGAATTGGTTCTTTTATCTCCTTTTTGTTGACTTTTGGACCCTGATTAGACTACTAGTGGCGTCGCGAAGCGTTCTTATCCTAAACTCATCCCCCCCCCCCCCCCCCGTGTCCTGCTAGCCCACGGCAGTTGCAGGGAAGGAAAGTAACTGTTTGTTGACACGAACGCTACATATAAGTATAAAATACATTTGTTTGCAGTAAAATACAAAACAGGTCGAATGATGGGCTTTTGCCACTGACACCCTGTCTAGAGCATTAAAATATATGATTTAAAATCTGGTCAAATATTTTGTTAATGTCAAGGCTGTGGAGCCTGGTTTTAAACAAAGTCACAGAATTTACATTGATGATATCAGTCGAGAGACCATTCCAAGCTTTAATAATGCGGTTAGAAAAAAAGAATTTGCGTGAATCAAGGTGTGTTCTTGTGACGTCCAGTTGAATTCTATGTCCCGTTGTGAGGTTCGTACTGCGAAGTTCGAAAAATCCTGAAGCATCAATATCACCAAAGCCCTTAAGAATTGAGAAAGTTAATGTAAGGTCTGTGCGAAGGTGCCTCGCCTTGAGTGATTTAATTCTGGTAGCCACGAGACTTGCCTTGTAGGAATATTTGCTGAGACCTTTAAGTGATTTTGTACCTCGGTGCTAAACACTCTCAATACGGACGATATCTTTTACAAGGTGAGGGGACCACACAGGGCTTGCATACTCCCACAATGGTCGAGTATATTCCTTTAATACGCAAATGAGTATATTTACACCCCCAGAAGTGAAACAATGTCTGATCATTGCTGAGCGTTTATTTGCTGAATTAACAATTTGCTGAATGTAACGGCAGGTGCTACAACCTCAAGGTGCTTGGCAACATGCACCGACATCTGGTGCACTTTTCTAGAGAAGTTATAGAAATTGCGGTGACTGTTTTTACTTTTGCTGAAAACAGCAAGCTCTTTTCAGGCCAAGAGTTGGGGGTAGGGAATTATTCTAACTTTAATTACTATAATTGGTGTCTACACGTTGCTACCAGGTGGGTTTAATAGCATTCCTGGTTTCATATGCAGTTATGTTGTCTAACTTTAAAAAACTAGCTATTAGTCAGATAAATAAACTTTTGGCATTTCAATTTTAGGTTTTATGAAAAGTTTTAAAAACAAGGAACAGTTACATTTGGATAACTAGTTACAACTCAAGTTTCAGTGAATAAAACTTGAAACGATGGCTTTACATAAAAGCTGAGTAAGTTTAAAATAAAATAAATTCCAAGTGATTACATTAAATCGGCTAAAACACTTTTAAATAAAAGTTGTAATTTTGGCTAGAGTCAAGTTCGGTGTTCTGTCTTACAACGTTACATGAAAACAGTAGCTTTCAGTTTTAAGTAAGAGACCCTTGGAACTCTTAGTGCACAGAAAACAAATAGTCCTAAAATACCTGAGAATGCCTAAAATGCCTATGACAGTGGACCTTGAGTGCCCCAATTCAAGCCACAGTGCAGTAAACCTCAACCAGACGTTCTACTCCAGTGACAGTGCAAGCCAATTTCAATCACTGGTGGAGATTGGACCGGACTTAACTAACCGCACAGTGATTGTGCCACAGGGTTAAGTGCTCATGAGATATGCTAGAGGCCGGCAAGCCGAGTGTTGTAGTTGGAAGAATTTTATGTATTTTAATTATTCGTACATCATAGTGCTAGGGGTCCTTCAAAGTGTATTAAATATGTAGCTTACTGGATTTGGGAGATAAATGTTTTAAGTAACTTGCTCTGCTCAAACTTTAACGTAAATTAATTTGCGGCTGCATTTAATTTGGTTTCATCTATAAAAGTTTATTTTGAAGCACAACGTTAAAAACAAAAAAATGTCTGAAATGGATGAACTAGAAGAAATCTTTCATGATCTTCAAAACAAAGACTTAAAAAAGGCTTGTTTGAAACTCGAAATTACCGCAAGTGAATCCAGAACCGAATCACAGAAAATCTTACGTGTAGCTTATGACGATAATAAGTTAGACTTAACGGAACTCTGATGCACTAGCTAGCGCTATTGAAAAGAGAGAAGCTACTATTCTGGCAAAAAAAGAATTAGCAGCCAAAGAAAATGAGCTTTATTTAAAAGCAGAAGAGCTTAAATTAAGAGCCCTAGAAATAGCCGACGCTGATAAACGCAGAGCTCACGAATTAGCTCTGAAAGATCAGAAAGCCCAAATTAGAGACAGAGACGCTTTAATTAAGGAAAAAGAAGCCCAGCTAGCAACTCAGTTACGAGAACAAGAGGCTTTAAGTAGATATTTCTCTAGTACCCAGGAGTTAGCTAAACTCGAAACGCAGTTAGAATTAACAAGGCTAAATGTTGCAAATGGAAATATTAACCCAGCCCCGAACAGTGTTAATGGTGCTCCCCCAGCTCAACCAAATCCAGTTCCAAAACATGGAAAGATTGCAGACGTAGTACGTTTGATTAATAAGTGGAGCCCCAAATCAGAAATAAACAGTTTTCTTAAGATTTTTAAATGCACAATGCTTAGTCAAAATATTCCACGAAATCAGTGGACCACCGGACTTTTACCTTTAATGTCAAAGTCTGTGATCAGCTACCTGACACAGAAATGCAAGATTACGAGGTAGTTAAAAATAGGCTACTTGAAAGGTTTGTACTGACCAAAGAATCTTTACAAACACATTTTCGTTAGCTGGAAAAAGAACCGGAACAGAAGTTTCATGTGTTCAAACTCGAAACTTGTTTTCCCGATGGTTAGCTTTAGCGAAAGTTAACGGTAGATTTGACAAATTAGTAAATTTAATGCTTTTAGAGCAGTTCTTTAAAGCATGCCCCATTCCATTACGAAAATGGTTGCCTGATCAAATAAAGACTGGAACCCTGGCCGAAGCAGCCAGTTGTGTGATGAGTTTACCAAACGTAACAAGCAGATCGCTGTCGACACTGCTTCCCATAATGGCAAGACACAACCTAGTGTTAACCCAGGTAGTCAAGCTTCAAAAGCTTCTTCAAATCAACGTGGTGGTAATCGTAACCACTCTACTGCAGCTAAACCGGCTGGTACCGCAGAAACCAAACCAGACTCCACTAGTGGGGATTCGGCCAGTAGTAACAACTCCAATCTTGAGTTTGACAGGCCTCATAGACCTAATAATGGCAATTGCTTTTTCTGCAAACGTCCAGGACACTGAAAAATAGACTGCTATGCACGTATGGTAGCTGAAAAAAACAGCAGCAGATGCTGAGTGTAATTTTGTGAGTAAAACCTCTCCCAAAATTATCTTGTCTAAACACATCCACGAATGGAGTGTTAACGGTTCAAAATGCCTTGTCATCCGTGACACAGGCTCGCCACATGACGTCATTGCTAGGGATCTAGTCAAACCCGAGCAACTCATGGGTGAGTACACTCATTGCCACAATGCTCTCACAGAGCAGACGACCGCTCACGCAATAGTGTTGGTCGAAGTGCAAACCTCGTATGGGCCTTCGCAAACTGAGGCTTTGGTCTAGATCCAAATGCTTTTGGGTGTTCCCTTCCAGAACATTCTGGAGGAGAAAAGTTTAAATTCATTACCTTTTTCTGTAAATGCAGTCACCCGTTCACAAACACGTGTGAAGCCCATTTATCGCGAGATCAAATCTGCTAGCGATAGTGAGTCGGACAGTGAATCTAAACAACGTGTGGTTACTCCACCAGTAGAGACAGGAGGTTTTATTAGCCCTAAACTGGATAGTTTAGATGCAGCCATCCTTGGCCCCCAAACCAAGCATTTTACAAAATTGGTTGACAAACCGAGTTTTCCAAGTTGCAACTAGCTTGCCCAACTTTATAAGCATGCTGGAAAACTGCTGAGCTCCTGCTGAACCAGCAGGATGAAAACAGTTTTTCATCGATAAAGGTTTGCTATTTTGTAAACTCTTTCGCCGTTTGGGAAGACCGTTAATTGAGAGACAGCTAGTTCTTCCAAAGGAGTGTAGAGATTTTGTATTAAGCACTGCACATGCTTTTAGGCCGTTCCAAAACTATGGACAGAATGCTTACAACTTTCTACTGGCCCCATTGTTTCACCGACATTGAAAACTATGTATCTACTTGTCTAACCTGCCAGAAAAATTTTAAGTCTGGGCAGAAGTTTGTTGCTCCCATGGTGCTAGTGCCCATGGTGAGCCTTTCAACAGGTATATCATTGATATTGTTGGGCCCATCAAGCTTACCAGTAAGGCTGGATATAAGTACATCTTGTCACTTTTAGATCCTGCAACTAAGTTTCCTGAGGCTGTGCCCCTTAAAGAGGCCAACAGCCAGTGTTGTAGATGCACTCCTTGTAGTCTTTTCTAGATTAGGCTTCCCCTCTGAACTCCTAGTCCGACCTGGGCTCATGCTTCATCTCTGAACTTACAACTTTAGTGTTGAAGAAATGTGGTATAAAGTGTGTAAACTCAAGTGTTAACCACCCACAATCAAACAGCGTGGAACACCTCCACAGGACACTCAAAGCGGTGCTAAGAGTTGTCTGTTACGAGCATCCCCAGGACTGGGAAAGATGCCTTCCAAGGGCAATGTTTGCTCTACGAACTGCTCCTCATGAGAGTACTGGCTTTACTCCTGCAGAAATGGTATACGGACGTAACTTCAAAGGCCCACTGGAGTTGGTGAGAAGCCAATGGATAGAACATGATGTTCATCCATCTGTTTTGGAGTGCATCTTGGACTTGCTCCAGAGATTTAAGTACTCACGGGAACTCTCACAAGAAAACATCTTGAAGAGTCAGGTTAAAAACAAAACCTATTACGACAACAAGGCAGTTGAACGGAAGTCCAAGGAAGGCGATAAGGTTTTAGTCCTTAAGCCAGCCAGAGCCAAAAAGTTAGAAATTTATTGGGATGGACTCTTGAAACGATTGTACGATATAAATTATCTGATTAAAAAAATCGTTTGATTTACAGAGAGAAACCATTTATCATGTCAACCTTCTGAAACCCTATCTGCCTCGGGAAGGGTACACTAATCATTCTTATTATGACGAGCGTGAGTATCTCACACTGACCATGTCTGGACAGGCCAGCCTGGTGATGGCCACCTTACAGCTAAGGGGGCTATGAGTTTTTTTCAAGAAAACTGGCAATTTAACAGAATTGCAGAAGAGCGACTTACTGAAGGTCTTTGAACAAGAGGATGGTGTTTTTCACTCTGCCAGGTTGCTCAGACCTTATCACACGATGTGGAATTAGTTGATTCCCAAGGAAGCCCTGCAAATACTATCGCCATGCGGAATTTGAAAGGGATCTTATCGTTACTGAGATCAAGCGTTTGCTAGATCTGGGCTTGATCATTGAGACCGACTCCCCACACGGATCTCCAATGATCATAATGCAAAAAGAAGATGCCAGCCCTCGTCCTGTAGCTGACTACAGAGAGCTGAACAACAACAAGGTAACCAAAGATTACCCATTCCAAACATAGAAGAATGCATTGAACGTGCAGCAAAGTGGAAGTGTATTTCCATCTTTGACCTCAATCGAGGATTTTGGCAAGTGCACTACTAGCTTCCTTGGCAGCTACAATTACAACTCCCGGGCCATTGGGAAGTTTGCCCCCTCATGATGAACATGGGGATGAAAAAAGCTCCATTTTCCTTCCAAAAGCAATGGACAATGTCACTCGTGGCATGGAAGAGTACGTCACACCCTTCCAGGGTGACACTGGTGTACGAGCTGAAACATGGCCACAGCATTTCGAAAATGTTTTTCAATTTTTCTCTTTGCTGTCTAAGAAGGCCGGACTTACAGTTAACACTAAAAAGTCGCAGGTCGCTTGTAGCAAGGCTACCATTTTTAGGTCGTGAAGTCGGTAACGGGTCACGCACTCCTTCCGAAGTCAAGGTTTTGGCAGTGCAGAAGTTTGCACGTCCCCAGACTAAGAAAGATGTCCGTTCCTTTCTCGGTTTAGTTGGTTACTACCAACGTTATATTCCTCATTATTCTGAGATTTGTGCATGTCTTATAGACTCCTTGAAAAAGGATGCACCGGATCCCGTAACCTGGGATGAGTCTAAGCAAAATTCTTTTGACACTTTGAAGAACTCTTTAGTTACGTTTCCTGTCCTAAGAGCATCCAACTTCAGTCAAACTTTTATTTTACGGTGCGACTGTTCCGAACGTGGTATGGATTGCGTTTTGACCCATGTGTTTGGAGAAGATGAACACCCCAGTCTTTACGTTTCACGTAAACTGACAGCCCGGGAGCAAAACTACGGGGCAACAGAAAAGGAACGCGCGCGTTTGATCTGGTCTGTTGCCAAATTGTGTCCCTACATCTATGGGACAAAATTTATCATAGAGTCTGATCACAATCCGCTGTACTGGCTCAAGCAAATGTCTAGAAAAAAACCCAGTTGCTTAGGTGGAGCCTTACCATCCAAGATTATGACTACACCGTCCGATACAAACCCGGAAAGTATCATGTAAACGCTGATGCATTAAGTAGATATTTTGTTTAAACATGCAATTGTTAAACATTTTGTTTTCAGTAAAAATTGACTGAAACTCATTTTATCTTTAAATTTTGTTAAGGGGTTTGTTGGAAGCTCGTCTCCACTCAAAGCAACTTCCAGTTATTTCCCATTTTGGCCTTCACACCTAAATTTTAAATGCCTGTTTTCTCTCCTTCTTATTTTCAATGTCTTTCTGAGTGAAAGAAAAATCATAAGGATTGAACGACACGTTCATTAATGTTCATTAGGAATATTCTATGGGAGTTGCAGTGGTCCCTGGCTAGCTCTTTTTTTTTAAAGTTTTTACGAAACGTCTTCTTTTGTAAAAAAGATGTCTACCCCTGAGAGAAAAAGGTTAGCTCTGTCGTTAAAAGGTTATTGGTTTTTATCCCTAAAACCTCCCAGTGTTGTATTTTATGTTTAAGTTATGGGTCCTACCTCAAAACCCTTCTGTGTTTAAATATTCTATGAAAACAAGTTAATTGGTAACCTTAAACCAATTTAGTGGTATTTGTTTAACAGTAAATAGAGCTGCTCATTCACTGCATACCCACAGTATTCAGATCTCCGACCCCTATCACAGGCTTCGGTTTTTTTGAAATGCGCCCGTTGGTTTTTATCGCAGTTTACCAGGATAATCAAAAATCTACTTGAGGAAAGGCAGAATGGTTAGGGACATATTACCAGAGCAGTAGATGGCCTCATTTATTTGTTAAATGATAAAACCAAATAAATGCAAAACCAGAAATAGTGTTTTCCTTTTTGAAATGTCGTTTACCCAATTTTCGTAATGCTTGCACGATTTTCCTGCATGTAGCAGCACGGACAGCATTAAGTTAATTGTTGCAAAATTAGTGTTCTTTAATAACTTGTAATTTTGAATTAACTTCAATTTTCTGAGCCACAAAAACGTTAGTCCCCAAAAATACAAAACGGCAAAGTTAATTTTTGTAAACAGTGTAATTTTTATTTGTACAAGGGTCCCGGGATAGGACAAAGTATCCCAAAAAAGTAATCTCATTCTGGATAGAGTGAACGAAAATTCGAGATGGATTTCTCAGTATAGTAATGCTTAATATGGATTTATTTTGTGTTATTTGCTACGCGGTTTGGCAGTCTTGTTGTTTGTATATCTTGTGTGCACTAACCTTTCTGTTCTACCTTTTATTCGGAGTTCAACAGGAACCCGAATAAAATCTACCTTGTGGGGTCGTGTAAAGTTGGTTTACCAAGAAAACCCGGATTGGAGAGGATACCCGGACTCCAAAGATAAAAAACCTTGGGGAAACCTTCGTTTTCACAATGAACACTTTTTTTTTCTGCACACCCAAGTGCCAAAAAAACCTCAGTTTTTCACCTTGTATAACTCCACTAACAATGGACCAATTCGAGCCATTTCTTCAACCCTTAATAGCCCTACACTTCAACTTCATTCCTACGGAAACAGAACTTTAAAATTCATCTCCGGTAATTCACAATCACAGTTTGAAAAAGATCTCAAACTGGGCCGCAGCGCTCGCAACTTCTGGTCGCCGTATTAGACAAATCCTGTACTTATTTCTTATTGTTCTTTTCAGGCAAAAAGCCTAAAAACACTACCTTAGTTGTGTCAATAGCAGGGGCAGTCGATTGGCACTAAACCTCACATACATGCTGGATACAAACTATTAGTACGATATTTTTTATTCCTATTTGACGATCACAAATGCCATGAAAAATGTCCGACTACCTCAAACTTCATTATCTGCTGCATAATTATAACTTATTTTAATGTGTTATAGCTTTTACTGAGCTAGTTTTGTTTAATCTTTTAAACGATCCCTCTGAACACTACCAATGACTAGCGATTTATATTTAGCTGTAATTTTACCAGGCCTGAATTTCGTTGTAAATATTTTTGCTTAAATCTCCAACAAAAACTCCGACTTTGACCACCATTCCTGAAGAAAACCATCTAGCTTTCCTACTATTAACTTTGCCAATACATCTGAGCAATCTTTCTATTAATTACAAGCAAGACAGTTTCATCTAAAGGCCTTTTCACTTTATTGAGTAAAACTCATTTCCTTCAAACTTCTCCAAGTAATCTGTCACTCAAACAGCCAGCTCCCCCCTTACAGAAATATTTGATCCTACGAGTGGTCAAAAGGGGACCTATCAGGGCCCAATGTTTGGTCACAACGATATGGGTCATATTGAAACATGCGGGATCTGTTCGGGACCTTGTGACTTGTTTTTTGGCACCAATTTGTGACTTTATTGGGACCAAATATTTGGTCATAATAGGGGTCAAAACGGAATCTTTGTGGGGCCTCAAATAAACCCAACAGTTGGTCCCAAACAGGCCTTCATTCAGGCCGTTGTGATCTAATTTTTGACCCCATTTTGTGACCAAAAACTGGCCAAACTGTGACCAAGAAGACTCCAGTCGCCCAAAATGTATGTTTCGGACCCAAATTAATCCCAGTATGTGACCACAGCTAGTATCTTGATCCCAGCAAAAGGAAAAGAAAAGTGACAGTTGATATTTGAATTCTGTTATTTTATTTTTGTATCAGTTCTAAATTCCTAAGTAACATGAGTTATACACTATTACACTATACTTAGTATTGCATTATATACCGTATTTGGACCTGCACTATGTATTTATCCTATCACTTACCTTCTTTGACATCATTCCTTACTGTACTGACATGTTTGGATCTAGTGAGTAAATCTTATATAGGCACTTTTTCTTAAGAGTTAAAAGTTATGGTGTGAGATTTCCATTAATTGATTTTTTGCTAAAGTTTGGGGCAGTTTGACTTTGTTTTAAACAATTAATTGGCATTAATTGTTTTACACTATAGAAGCCATTTATTACGCAAATAAAATTTACACGAAATTAAGGAATTGTCACTTTTTAAAACGTCTAGATTCACACTTCGTTGACATTCTCAAACTAGACTGAACTCAGCTTCCATATTGCGACATTATTTAGAGTTGGCATCCAAATCTTTGTACGTACAACACATTTATAATTAAACAAACTGGGAATTACTCTATAACTACAATAATGTTGAAGAATTTTAATAATTGAACAATGAAATAATTTCTCTTAAATACAAAATTCACACGTAGGCAGAACTTTCAGTCACCTTTTAAACTGGAATAATTTTATTTGTTGTAAGTTGTTGAGCATAAATGTTTAGATTTTTCAATGTTGGGTTCCAGCTTTGGTTTAGTTTGAACAGTTGAATCAACACGCTTCACAATTTTTCTTTTTACCAGCCAGGGCCAGCTCTGAATTACCGTAAATCCTTTAAATATTTCGGGTAGTGTTACGCCGGTACTTTAGTTTTTATAAGGACTTTAAATGACTGTTTGGCTCAATGATAACATTTAATTTGCTGGGTTCAAAGACTTTATCACAAACAGTGACTTTATTTTTTTTTTGTATTTTTTTTTGTATTGGTGGACAAGGTGGCCAAGCCCAAAATCAGTCAAAATAGAATCTAATTTTCTGGAATGAAAACCCTATTTTGAGTCCGAAAAAGTGAGTCCTATTTTTGATCTTCCCATGGTGCATAAATTCAGTGTGTATCCGCAATTCAAGATTTACTTTGTTGTAATCAGGATTCACATGTACCTAAAAGTAGTCCCAGGGTGACGAGAAAATTCAGTAACAAACTAACCTGGTTACAATGGGGCAGACCAATTTAAAAAAAACATATTGGGACAAAACTTTGTTTCATTGGACTAAAAGAAGAAAAAATATAGTCTTGCAGTGTTCTCTATCTCCAACTTTGTGTTTCTTAATGGGTTTAGAAAAATGCTGCCAAATATTAAAATGGACAAAAGAAACAAACACTCTTTTGAAAATCTTTTAAGTACGCAATTCTGGGGCAATATTTTTGGGCAATTTTGGGTCAGTTTCTGGGGCATTTGGAGAATTCTCAGCCCTGCTGTGTGGCATCCTAAGTTTTTTTTTTTTTTTTTTTTTAAATAGGAAGCCGCTTTCTTTAGACTCAAGAATTTGATTTTTGATCCAAAATATTTTCTCCTATTTTACATTTTTTTAAAGGACTTTCTTGCAGCGCCAACTGCGACCAGTATGCTCAAATTGGGGCCAAATTGGTCAAGTTAACAGTATTCTCAAAAGTCACAGTTTGTGACCAAGTGGAGTCAAACAGGGGGTCTCGGTGTTAAAGCCCCAAACCGTGACCAAGTGGGGGTCTTGCGTGACCAAGTGGAGTCAAACTGGGGCCAATTCCCAGACCGTGATCAACTTGACCCTTGTGTGGCCGAGTTGCAGTACAGTCACATTAAACCCCCGAACCGTGGCCAAGAGGGGTTCTTGTGTGACCAAGTCTGAATATTCTGAAGTCACCAATTGTGATAAAGTGGATTTAACTGGGGCCAAGTTGATCCAGTCCCAAACTGTGGCTAACTAGGGCCTTGTGTGACCAAATTGTAATATTCTTAAGTCACAGTTTGTGACCAATTGGCATCAAACAGGGGTCTAGGTGTTAAAACCCCAAATCGTGGACAAGTTGGGATCTCGTGACTAAACTTCAGTATTCTTAAGTCACCAACTGTTACCAAGTGGGGTCAAACTGGGGCCAAGGTGGTCCAAGTCCCAAACCATGACCACCTAGGGCCTTGTGTGATCAAGTTGTAGTATTCTTAATTCACAGTTTGTGACCAAGTGGGGTCAAACTTGGGGTGTAGGTGTTAAAACCCCAAACCGTGGCCAAGTGGGGGTCCTGTGACTAAGCCTGAATATTCTTAAGTCACCAGTTGTGACCAAGTGGGTCAAACTGGGCCCAAGTTTGCCAAGTCCCAAACTGTGACCAACTGGGGCTTGTGTGACCAAGTTGTCATATTCGTAAGTCACTGTTTATGACCAGGTAGGGTCAAACAGGGCGCAAGGTGATAAAGCCTCCAACTGTGGCCAAGTAGGGGTCTTTATGTAACCAAACTTGAATATTCTGGAGTCGCAGTTGTGATCATTTCGGCCTATCCGGGGTCTACAAATTGCAGGCCCCAAACTGTGACTTTCTTTTGGCTTGTTGGGGCCAGTCAGCAAACACAGGTCACAATTTGTGACCAAGTGGGGTCAAACGAGGGCCAAACACTGTAAAAACCCCGGATTGTGACTTAAACTTGGGATGTAGTGGGCTCAAGCATTGAAAACAACAGGCAGTGGGGTCTGCTGTGCCCAGTGTGTGATCTATTTGGACCCTTGTGACCATTTCGTGACTTAAAATGGGTTGGTTTGGGTCCGTTTTTGACCAAATTTTTCTGTAAGGGCCCCCACTTTCTATCGTCCTCCCGAGCATCAACCAATCAGGATGGCATAGCTCTCTTCGACGTCCGTGGAGGAGGGCTAGGAATCATCCTCATTTTAATAAAAATCCCAAGCAGCTCTCAATCCTTAGCACAGCTCACAGATCTTGAGCTAGAGGTGGTTACGCCGGTCGGGAGTGGAGATGTCACGGTCCGAATGTTGCCATGCTGGGCAATTGGTAATGGTTCGTATGTTACAAGTTTAGCATGAAATTTTAACTTTAGGACTCCCATTCTAAATTTATAGTTTAACTTAAACTAACTTCTAGACTCGACAATTTTTATGGTTGGCTAAGCCATCGGCATTTCTGACCCTCTGCCTTCCATAACGTAAGGGTGGTTCCCGTTCTAAAAATCAGTTTCATTCTTATTTTAAATTAATTTTATCTAAACAGCAGACTGTTTGATATCTTGAGGATTCGAGAAACATAACTGTACAGACTAATTTGTAACTTAGCGGGTGCGGTTCTAATTAGAGAGTCTTTCAGGATTGGGTCTCAAGACAACTTCTTTTCTACATGAAAAACTTGATTAAGAACTAAAGCCTAGTTCTTGTTTGTAAACTTGAATTTCTATTGTAAATTCGTAATTGCTTTCACTGAAAGCCAGCTTGTCAAAACTAGTGAACTTAATAATGTAAAGTGTATCTTTTTCATTTGTTGTTAATAATAAAACCAAGAGTTTTAAACTTCTAGTTCATTCCCTAGTGGATTAATTGCTACAGTTAAGATATTGTGTAGCGCATTTTTATTTCGAAACTCCAGTTAGCTTTTAACATCTATCCACCAGTGGTGGCAGCTTTTAAACCCAGATAGTTAGTATTATTGGATAGGCCTCTAGTTTAGGACATCGACGCTTCATTCCCCATGCCGGGACTGTCGCCAAAACTATGCTGTTTTCCGTAAAAGTCAAAATAGTCACCAGAGAGTAATTTCTAATAAGCCAATGTCAACCAAGATGTCGGGAATGCTACAAGCACCTCAGCCGTCATTACAATGTGGTTAGAGTAAGGACGTAATGATCAGTCAATTTGTAAAAAGACCATTTTGCCGGCCCCCAGCCGGGCCGGCTAAAAATGGTTTCTTTGTGCTTAAAACATACTTAACCTGATAATTTAGCATTACATTCCTCGAATGTGATGTTCCCCAGGAGGTTTCTTCCGGTGCGCAGCCGCCTGCTTGCATGCCCCCTACCGCGCATGCGCGTGGTAGTCCTCCCTTATAAAAGCGACAGCGCGCACGCTATCGGCATTCATTTTACTGTCAATGTGTCAGGCGGTGACTCGAGAGGGGAGGCAGGGCGGGAGTTAGGTTAAGTATGTTTTAGGCACAAAGAAACCATTTTTAGCCGGCCCGGCTGGGGGCCGACAAAATGTTCTTTCTTTGTTGCCAAAACATCTTAACCTGATAATTTAGCATTATCAGCAGACCTCGTCACTTTCGGTGGCGGGCACCGTCCTGACGGGCGCCCCGGCGTGCAAGCAGGCGTTCCCCCAAAAACTTTTTATCTGGAAGAGAAAAAAATTTGCACTTTATTCAGAACGGATGAAAACAGGAGGTTGGTCTCTTTCGTAGGATTTGGTGGCCCTGAAAAGGACCGTTGTTTGGGTCTTGCTTCCTTCTGGATGGCTTGCTTCCATCTGGGTGGCTTGCTTCCTTCATGGATGGCTTGCGTCCGTGTTCTGAGTGCTTAATGACGGGTTGACCACGGTTCTGGCTGCGACGATTGGTCCCAGCCGGTGTAGTCCTGATTCTTCTCTTGACATATCCCTCAGGTAATGGGAGGTGAAGGTAGTCTGGTGGCGCCAGGATGCTGCTGCCAGGATCTCTTCTATTGGGACGGCGTTGTCGTGGGCCCATGATGTGGAAACAGCTCTCACTTCGTGCGCCGTCACTCTCATGCTCTCATTCGGAGTTTTTTCGTAGGCTGCTTCGATTGTTTTCTTAATACATCTCGATACCATGGCTGGCGATGTTTTACCAGATTGGGGATCGACTGGGAGGAAGAGTTGGTTTCTTCCACGGCGGATGTCTTCATAACGAGTACGGGCTAGGTAGAAGCGTAGGGCTCTGACTGGACATAGAAGGCGTTCTGGTTCGTTTCCGACTTGGGTGGATAGAGCAGGAAAGGTGATTGGTTTCGGTGGTTCCGAAGGCTTCTGTGTTTTGGCTCTGAATGTTGATCTTGGGTATAGGGTAACAGAGGAGAAGTTGGGGCCAAAGATGCAGTTTGCGGGATCTGCTGAGGGGGCTTGGATTTCCGAACAACGAAGACTGGCGGCTAACGTGACTAGGAAGACCGTCTTACGGGTCATGAGGTGAAGGGAGGTGTCCTGTAAGGGTTCATATGGTTCGCCCATTAGGGACTGGAGGACGAGTGAAAGGTCCCAGTCTGTTATCGTTCTTCTGGTAGTAGGTCTTTCGTTTTCGTATGAGCGAAGGAGGGCTGAAATACGGTAGTCGTCAAGTAGGTTCATGTTGTTGGCGGCTTTGAAAACTGTGTTTAGAGCGGAACGGTAGACTAGGATTGTAGAACCTTTGAGATTGTCGATGTTAAACAAATCTCTGAAGAAGTTTAGGAGGGTGGGAAGAGGTGGGTTGATAGGATTAGCTTGTTTTGTGATACACCAACGAATCCATTTTGACCAGTGGCTGTCGTACATCCGGTTAGTGGAGTCCCTTGTTGCCTTTGAGGCGATGCGTTCGGCCTCTTCTTGATGAATTCCTGCCTTTTTGAGGAGTTTGATGATAGTAGCCACCCGTGTAGGTTGAGGTTGGATACGTTCGGGTGTAGCTTTGTTCCCCTCTGTTAGGATAGAAGATCTGGTTGAGGGGGTAGACTTCTTGGAGTGTCGACTAGAAGTTCTAGAAGGAGTGGGAACCATGCTGCCGATGGCCAGAGGGGGGCTATGAGCAGAAACAAGCTCTGGCTTTCCTGGATTCTTAGGAGAACTTGAGGGAGGAGCTTGAAGGGAGGAAAGAGGTAGGCGAACAGGTTGTGCCAAGGGAACGTCAGGGCGTCTACTGCTACTGCACTTTCGTCCGGAATTGGGCTTATGAAGAGGGGAAGTCTGGCATTGTGCCTCGTGGCGAACAGGTCTATCATCGGAGTGCCCCAGATGGGGAAGAGAGATTCGCAGATGGATTTCTTGAGGCACCATTCGCCCGTTGGAGGTTTCTGACGAGATAGGGAGTCGGCGATCACATTCCTGCTGCCTGGGATGTGGAGAGGAAGGAGTGTGATGTTGTGCGGTATGCAGAGGTTGAATATTTCCGATGTTAGATGATGGAGAGATCTGGATTTCGTTCCACCTTCTTTCCTTATGTAGGCCAGGGCAGACGTGTTGTCGGATTGGACTTGGATTGTCTTGTTCTTGATTTCGGGAAGAAACTGTCGGAGAGCGAGTAAAATTGCTCGAAGTTCGAGGGTGTTGATATGGTCTGTGCAGGTTGACGGCCAAAGGCCTGACGTTTCTTGTGCCCAGGTGGGCACCCCAGCCGGTTCTCGAAGCGTCTGTGAAGAGGAGCAGCTCGGGATGTGGTTTGTGGAGGGGTTGCGTCTGTGTGAGATTGGTGACATCGGACCACCACAGAAGGGAGTCCCTCGGAAAGTTGGGACTGAAGGGGATTTGCTTGTCCGGGAGGTCTTGATTGATTGCCTGGTTGTCTATGCGGTGGTGGTGAAAAGGTCTTACCATCCAACGACCGTAGGGGACGAGATTCGCCATTGCGTCCATCTTCCCGATGAGCGCGTTTAGATCTCGAGGAGATCTTGTTTTCGCCCGAAAGTGGCGGATGTTGAGAAGGAGGTCTTCTATTCTTTCCGGGGAGGGGGCAATTCTTGCTAAGTGGAGGTCGAAAGAGGCCCCTAGGAAGGTGAAGACTTGTGCTGGTATCAGGCGGGATTTTGTGTAGTTTATTCCGAAGCCCAGTTGATTTAGCAGGGAAATGGTCTTGTCCTTGTTTTGTAATAGTGTGAGAGGGTCCGGGTTGTTGAGGGCCCAGTCGTCCAAGTAGGCGTTGGCTTGAATCTCGTTTTGGTGTAGGTGAGCCAGTATCGGTTTGAGAACCAATGTAAAAATTCTGGGGGGCTGCATTCAGGCCGAAGGGAAGACAACGGAATTCGTAGACCTTTTGGTTGTAGATGAAACGAAAGAGGTGCGTGATGGCCGGATGGAGCGGGACGTGGAGATAAGCGTCTTCCAGGTCGATGGAGATTGTCCAGTCGTTCTGTTTGAACGAAAGACGGATGGATTCGAGAGTTTCCATTTTGAAATGGTCGTTTGAGATGAATCTGTTGAGGGGCTTCATGTTGAAAATCAAGCGGGAGCCTCCTGACTTCTTTGGTCGGGCGAAGATGGAGCTGTAGAAGCCCGGGCCTGGCTTGCGGCATACCCTTATTGCATTCTTCCGCAGGAGTTCGGAAGACTTCGAACGATAGTTGAGGAGTTGGTGGCGGGGAGAAATCCCATGGCGGTGATGGAAGGAGCGGTGGGTTTGACAGAAAGTCCGGGCGAAAGCCGTGTTTGATGATAGAAAGGACTTCCGGGTTCCCTGTTAAATGTAGTCAGGCTGGGAGGAAAAATCTTAGTCTTGCACCGACTGGAAGGCAGGATGGGTGGAATGCATCATTGTTGGTTCGTACGAGAGTTGGTCTTGCC
The DNA here is from genome assembly GCA_023313725.1 of Lithobius niger. Classification (NCBI taxonomy): domain Eukaryota; kingdom Metazoa; phylum Arthropoda; class Chilopoda; order Lithobiomorpha; family Lithobiidae; genus Lithobius; species Lithobius niger. Next base: position 24,459 of record JAHWFP010087518.1, read on the forward strand.
CCCTGGTGACGAGTGGCGGCTACGACGATCTGGCGTGGTGGCTCGTTTCTGCTTGTGTTGGCCGGGGCGAGAGCGAGGCTGGTCGGGCCGAAAGGGCTGCGGGTTTTTCGGACAAGAGTCTTTTTGACGCGGGGACTGCGAGGGGCCAGGCGTCCTGATCCAGTTGTCCGGGGAAGGGCGAGGGTAGGGCTGTTTATTCCTTGAGGCCGGACGAGAGGAAGAAGAGATTTGCTTGTATGGCTTGGGTTTTCTAGCGATGTCAAGATGCGGAGCGAGAGTCGGGATGAGGCCCCGGAAGAGCGTGTCCGTCTCGTGGATGGGCTGGTTGCGGATCGGTGCATCGTGGAGACGTTGAGGTTGTTTGCGGACGAAAGAGCGATGTCCCGGAGGAGAAGAGTATTGTTAAAAAGGGCTCTTGTGGCCCAGTTGATGGAGTGATATGTGGCGAGGCTCGCCTTCTGAAAGAGCTGCATTATTAGGGACGAAAGATTGCGGATTTCTTTGGGGCTTGCGTCCGAGGACAATCTTTCGCACAGGGCGTTCACCGCAGTGTTGAGGACGTGGGCTTGGGAAGCGGCACGCAGGCTTAGCCGGAGGCATTTGTCGTTCTCGTACAGGACGAAAGTTGGGATGTCAGCTTTCTTCGGGATGGAAAGAGCGGTGCCGAAATCCATCTTTACCTCGCTGCATAAGAATTTGCATTCCGGGTAGGTAGCAAAGTTGTTCGGGTTCGTGGCGCCGTCAGCCAACGGTCGAAAGAAGCTGTTTTCACGGCCTGGACGGGGAGGAGGAGGTTCCTTGTCAAGGACGAGAGGATCGCCTTTGCCGAGTAGGGAGCCTTTGTTGCGAGGAGGCAGGTTAGCAGCGTGGTGGATTGCCCGAGAAGGTTGCGGGGTTTGTCGTCTTTGTCTCGAAGGGCAAAGCCAAAGCCGGTTTTCAGCCCACGGTTGACGGCCGGAGCGTTGGGTGATTGTGAGGGCTTGAAGAGGAAGCAGTCGGGAAAAGTATCTTCGACCGTCTTGAGAAGCGCAGCTAGTGGGAAGACATGGTCCTCGGCGTCGTCGTCCGGGAAGTGGATTTTCTTGCCGGACGAGGGAGGGATGGCTGGCTGCGGAGTTACGGTAGTTGCCGAGGGGGCAGCAGAAGAGGGAGCTTGCGGACGAGAGGAAGAAGATGACTTGTGTCTTTTCTGGCTACCGGCGGACGGCGTTGAGCCGTGCTTGGCTGAGTCCCGGCTGGAGGCGGATGTAATCCACGCTTGCGTGCGGGCGTGTCGGGCAGACGACGTGCAGGAGGGAGGCGGCATGGGATTGTCTTGCATCACACGGACCGTTTCCTGGACGATGTGCCGGACTTCGCTGCGGGAGACGCTTCGACCAATCCGGGAAGAGTTGGACGACAGGTCCAAAGGAGAGTTGCGGGCTGGAGAGTGCCGTAGCCCGTTGGAGGGACTTCTTGGCTTCACGATAGACGTCTTTCGCCCGTAGAAATTCCTCTCGAAGAGCTGAAAAGTCCAAGGGTTCGGCTGGCGGAGTGCGCTGGCCGGGTTGCAAAGGAGAGTCCGAGAAGGCGTTGACGCTTGCAAGAGGAGCTTCAGTGAAGGAGGCGGCAGGGATCGGGCCAACGGCGGCGAGGTCGAGAGCGGAGATCCAGCAGGTTGCGGACGAAGGAGAGCATGAGAGGGAGCGGCGAGCGAAGCGGGAGCTTCGGAAGCGGCGGCCATCTTCGGTCAGAATCCAATTTTCCGTACGAAAGCTGGGGAACAGCGGCGCGAGGCGGCGATGGAGACACCTCTGGAGGAAAATGAATGCCGATAGCGTGCGCGCTGTCGCTTTTATAAGGAAGGACTACCACGCGCATGCGCGGTAGGGGGCATGCAAGCAGGCGGCTGCGCACCGGAAGAAACCTCCAGGGGAACATCACATTCGAGGAATGTAATGCTAAATTATCAGGTTAAGATGTTTTGGCAACAAAGAAAAGAACATTTTGCCGGCCCCCGGCCAGACCGGCTAAAAATGGTTTCTTTTGCTGTAGAAAGTACTATACCTAGCATTGCTGTCCCAGTGATGCTGTTGGTTGCTTGAGATTTGAATAGCCGCCTCAGTTTACCCTACCACGCATGCGCATGCGCGGTCCTCCCTATATAAGAGTGGTGGCTACGAGGGCTCGTCATCTCTTTGTGTCACGGTTACGTCAAAAGGTGACATGTGAAGGGAGGCAGGAAGGGCCCTAAGGTATAGTACTTTCTACAGCAAAAGAAACCATTTTTAGCCGGCCTGACCGGGGGCCGGCAAAATGTTCTTTCTTTGCTGTGAAAGTGCTATACCTGTCAATTTTTAGGATCGACAAGCTGACCTCGTCAAATTAGGTGGCGGGCACCTTTTGACCGAGTTCCCTGGGGGGGGGGGGAATTGAGGCTTAATGGCGCGTCGTAGGGTACTGACGCAGTGAGTCATCTAAGTTGGTAGCAGAGGGCGTGTGGGTGCCCTTGCAAGGCATCATTCTCCCCTTTGTTAATGGTGTAAGGAAAAATTGAGCTGATTACAAAAGAGGGAAGGAGGTGACATTTACCTTTTGGTAGTTGTTGTAGGTGGATCTTCTCCAGAATGATGATGTGTACTTCAGCTTGAAGACGAGGAGGTAGGTGGATTGCACGATCACAACAGAAAGGGTGGTGTGGCAGAGCACTGTTTGTGAGTGGATTGTTCTTGGAAGTTGGGGATGCGAGGATGAGCGAATGAAGTGGTCATCCCAATGATCGTCTAGTGATGACAAGCAGAGGCTGGTTCAGAGTTATTTGAATTCCCCCCCCCCCTTTTTTTTTTATAAAACAGGGGGTAGGATTTTGGACACAAAATTTGTTGAGTTGATGTATATATATTTTTTTTTAAATAGGAAAAAGAAATTTGCTGGCCGTCCTGATATTTGTTCCAGTGGGAGGGCCTTAAAGGCGGTCTGAAGAAGTGAAGTTAGGATAAAATGATTAGAGGAAAATTTGAAACGTTCTAAAATATGTACATACTTTTTTTTTTTTTTGAAGGGCCCACAGTCCGAAAGAGGGGAAAAGCGGGGCCCAGGTTCATGGTGATTTGGTTTACTGTGGGTTAGAACGTAAGCCTAGGCAGTAATGACGTGCCTTGGATCTACAAGGCGTACAAGGGATTTCCGTGGATGGGGTTGTGGAGAGTGGAGCCATTTCCGGGAGTAATGGATGGGAATTGGTAGCATTGTCGAACTGCCATAGTGAGTAGGCTAGTAGGTTGTGCGAAAGTGATGAGTTTATTATGGCCTTCCATGAGTTCGAGATGTGGGACTGGGTTAAATCCTGCAGCGTGGCTGGAATTGTAGCCGTGGCCGACAAGCCGAGGTCGGTGAACTCGACTGGGCGAGTGGGGAAGTCCTGTTTTAGTCTTGGGTCCCTTAAAAATGAGGACAGGGCAGGATGTTGAAAGAGGGTCGCTCTAGGATAAGATGGTCGAAAACAATGCAGATCGTTGATTCCGTGGAGTTTCCAAGGCCCGGAAGATAGAGGAGCGTCAGAGTCTTGTTGGGAGGTTTTCTTGCGTAGAGCTTCGGCTAATTCCAGGTCAGCGAGATGTTTCATGTGGCCTGAGATCTGCGACTTTAGAGATTGGTTTCCCTTGGATAGTTTAGTAATTAAGTCGTGTTGCTGTACAAGAGAGTCTTGGAGGTGTAAGAGGTAGGGTTTTACTTTCTTTACATTGCGGTCATACTGATTTCCGGCGCAGATATTGAGGCGTAACTTGTGGCGCAGGTTCAGGATTATTTTATCGCAGTCGACTTCAATTGGATCTTCCGTGTCCAAGCCGAAAAGTGGTGAGTTGTGGTCTGCAGGAGTGTCATGGACCTCTTGTGGGGGTGGAGATTGAGAGGGGGGGATGGAAGCAAGAGGGTTGGAGGCCGAGGCTGTCGAAGGATACACCAGTTCAAAACGTTTTCATGGATGGACAGGTGAGGCGTAGAGCAACAGATTGGCGAAAATCCAGCTGTGGGCAGACCGGAGACGGGCCAGGAAACAGCATGCGGAAACAAGGCGAACGAAAGACGGCGAATGGCCGGAGCCAGGGGGCTGCTGATGGACGATCCAGTTCGTGATGGCTACCACGGCAGGCCAAGTGGGATAGGGGGCCTCACTGACGAGGTGGGAGAGGGGAGAGGCTAGAAGAAAAAGTTCAATTCGACGGCGGAGTCGTGGCTACAGGCAGACCGGAGACGGGCCAGTGGGTAAAGAGTTGCGGAAACGAGCCGGAGATGGAGCCGTTGAATGATGACCCATTTCGCAACAGCATCCGTAGTAAGTTCTGAGAGGAATGAGGCTTCAGCGTTGAGGGAAGGAAGAACAACCCTAATTCGACGGCGACGTCCCGGCTATGGGCACACCGGAGACGGCCGAGGAAAGAGCGTACGGAACACGGCAGATGAAAAACGGCGAGAGGGAGCCGGAGGCCGAGTCGACGATAGGTGGTTCAGTTTATATCAGCTTTCACAGCTGACATAGGGGCGCAGGAACGTCGATTGCAATTTGGCGGCAATACCTCGGCTGTGAGCAGACCGGCGGGCCAGAAAATGGTAAGTGGGAACCAGGCTGACGAAAGATGGCGAGGGAGCTGGCGGCAGAGCCGTTGATGAACGACCCAACAGTAGGTCCTGTGAGGCATGGAGCTTCAACATTGAGGTGTATGGACAACGGTCCTAATTCGGTGGCGACGTCCCGGCTATGGGCAGACCGGGGACGGGCCGGGAAAACGACGGACGAAAGACGGCGAGGGGGCTGGAGGTTGAGTTGTCGGCGGGCGATCCAGTTCGCAACGGTTTCTATAGAACGACCAGTGAGACATGAAGCTGCAACGCAGAGGTGCAGGAACAACGATAACAATTCGGCGGCGACGGCCCGGCTAAGGTAGATTGGAGACGGGCCGGCAAGAAGCGGCAGAAGCATGGCGGATGAAAGACGGCGAGGAAACCAAGGTTAAGCCGTGAGTGGAGAGTCTTGTTCAGAACAGCTTCCATGGGGGAGGCGAGAGGCTGAAAGACAACCCTGTCTCAACGGCGGCGTCCCGGCTATGGGCAGACCAGACGGGCCGAAGAGCGGGAGTGCGGGCGGTGATAGGGCCTCAGCGGCATCCAGCTGGAGGGTAACGGGAAGCGGGAGGAGAATGATTCTGCAGGCGGCGGAGGGACAAGAGGGGCGAGAGACGGTCCGACGTCCAGAGAAAAGGGCGGACGAAGAAGAAGGGAACCAACAGAACGAGCCGCATGGCGGCTTGAGACAAAAAGATGGCGAGCCCACGTAGCCCCCACTTTTATATAGGGAGGACCACGCATGCGTGGTAGGGTAAACTGAGGCCGCAATTCAAGTCTCAAAGCAACCAAACACATCACTGGGACAGCAATGCTAAAAATTGACAGGTATAGTACTTTCACAGCAAAAAAAGCCCATTTTGCCGGCCCCCAGCCCGGCCGGCTAAAAATGGTTTCTTTTGCCGAAAACATACTTAACCTGATAATTTTTACATTACATTGTCCCCAATGTGATGTTTCCTTGGAGGTTTCTTGGCTACGTGTAACCGCCTGCTTGCATGCCCACACTATAAAAGCGAGAGCGCGAACGCTTTCAATCATTTATTTTCCTCCCAATGTGCCAGGCGGTGACTCGAGAGGGGAGGTTGGGTGGAATTTGGTTAAGTATGTTTTCGGCAAAAGAAACCATTTTTAGCCGGCCGGACTGGGGGCCGGCAAAATGGGTTTTCTTATTGCCAAAACATCTTAACCTGATAATTTTTGCATTATCAGTAGAGCTCAAAGACAGGTGCCCTGGGATGCAAGCAGGCTGACCCCCACAATATTCTTTAAAAATTTCGCACTTTCTTCAGAACAGGATGATGAAACAGGAATTTCGTCTATTCCGTGGAGATTGGTTGGTCTGCAAAGGGTCGTTAGATTTTTTTTTCTTATGAAGGGTCCGCTTCCTTCTGTGGATGGCTTCCTTTGTGGATTGGCTTGTGTCCATCATGGGATGGCTTGCATCTGCTTTGTTCTGAGTGCTTAAGGGAATATGACCACTGTCCTGTCTGCGACAAATGGTTCGAGCCGGTGTAGTCCCTCCCTCTCCTTCTCTTGTCATGTCTGTTGGTAGTGCGACATGGAAGCTGCTTGACTTCGCCAGGGTGCAATTGCCAGGTTTCTCCAATCGGGATGGCGTTGTGGTGGGATATGCTGTGGAGATTGTATTTTTTTTTATGTCGCGAGTCCTCACATTCTTGACACGGCTGTTTGCCAAGTTTGTCTTCAGTTGCTCCGTTGGTCTTTATAACAGCAGCGTGTTACACCAGATTGTGAGTCAGTGGGGAGGATAGCTGGTTTCTTCCTTTTCGTCCGTCCTCGTGCAGGGTTCTTCTAAGTCGAGGCGTGGTGGCTGGAATGGGCACAGAAGTCATTCTGGACCATCTTTAATGGTGTTTCAAAGGGCCAGAAAGCTCTGGTTGGAGATTCGAATGGTCTTTGGGTTTTTTTTCATCCTGAAGTTTTGTTTTCGGATGTAATGTGACATTAGTATTGTCTGAAGATACTGAAGGCTTGGTCGGCTGACAATGCTTGGATTTCGGAGCAGTGCAGGCTGACTGCAAGGGATTGAAGGAAGCAGTTTTCTGCGTCCTTAGATGATGGGGCTGTCTTGAAAATAGGTTCGTGAGCTTCTTCCATTAAGGATTGTTGGACAAGTGGCAGGTCCCAGTCTGTTGTAGTTCTTCTTGTTGTTGGTCGTTCGTTACAAATGATCAGAGTCGGGCAGGAATGCTACAATCTTTGAAAGATTTTTGTTTTGCTTTGAAGACAAAGTTTGGTGCCAAAACGGTAGACGGCTTTTAAACTTGTCAATGTTGAACAGGTCACTGAAGGAATTTAGGTCTGGGAGAGGGGCCGGGG
>JAHWFP010087518.1:37682-49446 GCA_023313725.1 Lithobius niger
TTTGCTAGTGTTTTAACTAAAAACAACTCTTTTTATTTAAAGCCTAAGGTTAGCAATTAAACCACCCACCTGGTGGCAGTGAACCAAAAACGATTAGATAGTACTAAAACTTCCGATAGGACATATACGCTCTGTTCCTAACCGTGCAGTAGTGACTGCCATGCTAGTTTAAACTCCGCAAAAGTAAAAACGGCCACCCGAAGTACTTCTAACTTTCCTGAGACCACACCAGATGTCAGTGCAGAACAGTAGGCACCTCAAGGACCTGTGAGCACCGCTACAAAACGTAAACTATGAGATGTTCAACATTTGTAAGTCGTATCAGTATAATCAGTTCCTGTCATTATTCATCCATTATTGAACAATGACTTTCGCATGTACACGAAAGAGTGCATCAGAATCAAGCTTTTATACAGTGGAACTGTGTACATCGTTCCTTGCATTTACACGTAACTAGTTAAAAGTGGTGTGAACCTGTGCCATCATCTGTCTTTTCCCACTGAGATGCATCCCAAATCTGAGGATTTGGTGGTCTACGCCAGTTTTCAAATAAAGCTGTCATTGTATCTTGTGTTAAAAAAAACTTACAGCTCATTAAGTGAAGTCACTGCACCTGCTTGAATGCCAGATGCATCAGCCCTAATCATTGATTTGCCTTTGTACACATGTTGACACCACGAACACGTATAGTATTTCAGCAATACATTGAAGGTGTTATAAGCCCCTACAAAAAGATGATATTAGAAACAGTTAGTAAAATGGATATTGTATTTGACAAGTATATCAATAGTAGCTTAGAGTCGCAAACTTGCAAGTCTAGGGGTTCTGGTGAAAGGATAGCAGTCACGCCTGGAGTGAAGGTCCCACGCAATTTTTAACAGTGTTTAACCGAAGATAGGAATAAGGAGCAACTCCTAATATGTTGGCAACTAATCTAGTGTCAATAGTAAGCCCTGGCAAAAAAAGTATTTTGCACTTTCAATATCACCTCATCGCAAGAGTAAGATGATGGAAGGCTTCTTCTGCATGCATCGGATGCTGCTATACAAGGACGCAGCAAAGTTCTTATTAAAACGGTAGATTCGGACGTGGTTTGGAAAGCTTTATTTGCATTTCCACGCACCGTGGATTGAGTTTGGCACCCAGAAGAACTTGCAATATTTGCCCATTTCATGAATTATCTTCTAATCTTCCCATTGATGTATCAAGAGTTGATTCCTTTCTTCCATGCGTTTACTGGGTGTGAAACAGTATCTCTTATTTCCTGGTAATGGGAAAAAATTACATGGAAAATATCTTTTTTTTTAAAGGCCGATAGGCTCATTTTACTTGGTACAATTCAAATTATAAAGAAACACTATTACACTTTACCAAACAGTCCTTCAAACCATGGACAATTCAAATTATAAAGAAACACTGTTGCACTTTACCAAACAGTCCTTCAAACCATGTGTGGTTTAGCGGGAATTTTTGACAGTTTGTATTTTGGTTTTCCTAAACCTCCTGTTTTCGTCAGACCGATTTGTCTACGAACTTTTTCCAAACTTATGCCAACAACAACACGTCGGCATAAGTTTGTAAAAAGTTGTAGACAAATCGGCCTGACGAAGACAGGAGATTTTGGAAAACCAAAATACTAACTGTCGAAAATTCGCCCTAAACCATACGTGGTTTGAAGAACTGCTTGGTAAAGTGTAACAGTGTTTCTTTATAAAATGGAAAATAGAGATGTCCTTTCGTGATGGTGACTTTGCTCTCCAAAAAATTTCTAATGTAAAAAACGACAGTTACACATGAACACAACGTACAATGCCAGCTTTATGTGAACGCATACGTATACCACCAAATCCTCAGATTCAGGGTGCATGTCAGTGGGGAGGGAAAACAAACGATAGCACAGTTCAGACCACTGTGGACCACACTTCTAGACGTAAGCAAACATTGCCAGGAACTGGTTACGCGTATGTACACAGTGCCACTGTTTAAACAAGGATGCAGTAACACTGCAATAGTAATTCGACGTGTGGTATGGCAGAATAAAAAAAAATGTGTAATTGATGTATGCAGTTGGAACAGCAGACATACCAACAGGACACTACTAACAAATCTGAATGCGTGGTGTACTGAAGAATATCTACTATATTGCACATTATATTAAAAAAAATTGTCTTGTAACTTATGCTACTACGATACGGCAAATGAGCTTCGTTGTTTTACAGTTTCCCATTCCCTTTATTCTTGTTCATCAGACATTTACATTTTTTAAATCTTCGAACACCATATTTCAGTAAATTCAGCAGATAATTTGGGCGGGTGGGGACACCCGGGGCAGAGTAGGAGAAAACATATTGCGCTTAGGGTACGTCAGTTGACTACTTTAAATTTATTTACACTTTTCAAGTGTATTAACAAAAGTTAAAATATTCACACGAAAATTGTGACAAATTCCACATTGAATATAACGCTGCAGTTTCATGTGGCCAATTTTTGTTAGGCTATTTAATACAAAGTACTTGTTTTACTAGCGTTTTGTAATTATCTTTATTATTATTATTATTTGTAATTTTGAATCTGAGGGTAAAACTAATATCTTACCATTAAAACTTACGTGAGTCTTCCTATTATGGTCTAAAAAAAATCTGAGAGGCCATTAGGAATATCCCGCTCTTCCCTCCCTGGCCAGTCCGCCACTGTGAAAACAGGACATCATTCGCTTTGCTCACTTGTTCAATAGGAACAACACCACAAATGCGCGTAATAAATTACTGTAATATATCGCACCCGAAAAGCAGCGAGGATAGCGCAGTAATTAACAGCAAAAGTCTATACGTGCATCGCATTCATTGTGCAACCAGATTCAAGCATAAAAATTCGGTATACCATCCAGATCACTGCAAAGGTAAGTGACGACTCACTTTGTATTGTTCTGCGCGATAAGAGAGGAGCCACCTCGATGTCTATGTATAGTCTCTAACCGACCGTGTTGAAGAGTTGACTTGCCGAAATACGCAGTTACACGGATTTGTCAGCAGCAATTTTTCGTTTGAGCGCACAGCTTTAAGCTGATGCAGGGCCGACGTCATCCACTGATCGTGTGCTATCGGACGACGGTTTTTCACTCAGACACCTCGTTAGATGTTAGTACACTAAAAACGTCGTAACTAAATTCTATAGAGCATAATACCTTTTGTCCTTGCGCACTGCAACTTTCCCACCCACATACTTGAATTTTGTCGGATCAGAATTGAACAAATGTGTCTGGTCTTTGAGGAGAAGTCACTGAACCGATTTGCCTTCACTCCTTTTTTGGGCATAAACCGCATTAATTCGACGTGTGACATGTCGAATTAAAAAATGGACTACGGTGCACTGCACCATTTTGTGTATGCGAATTATTTAAGAACGGCTGAATAATGATAGGAACCAATTATTGTATTTACACAACTACCAAATGTGGAACATCTCAAGAGTTTAGGTTTTTTTAGTGGGAAACACTAAAATCTTAACCAATGTATTACAAGTAAATACCTAGCCTAATCTAATAACCTAACCAGATCGTAAGCATAAACACTTTTACCCAACTATTGTATTCAAAGTAAAGTTGCTAATGTAATTTCTTTGTTGAGAAGAAATAGTATAGATAAATGTAAATGATTATTATTAGTAAATTGTTTATTATTTACTAATACAATTATACATAAAGACATTAATTAAAAGTGTAATAATTAATATGTAACCATACCATAAAACCCATTCTGAAATTATGGTGATTAAAACGCTATTTTTAACAATGTAACATTTAATTTTAGATAAATATTTCATTTTGGCAGTAGCAAATACAAGAAATTAGAAGAAATATGGAAAAAATTTCAAATTTCAGGAATAAAACAAAAACCATTAGTTTGAACAGATAATTTGACGCTATTTCAAAATGTTTTAGGAAAACGTTGTTTCCGCGAATTTTCAACAAGCATTTACACAACGTCGCTTGTATTCATCAGGCTTCTACTGTGGGGCTGTTTGAGTCTGAAACTACATCGTGTTGTTGGTTGTGTTAGTTGTTGGTAGTTTCAGACTCAAACAGTCCCACAGTAGAAGCCTGATGAAGACACGCAACGTTGTGTAAATGCTTGTTGAAAATTCGCGGAAACAACGTTTCCCTAAAACATTTTGAAATAGCGTCAAATTTTCTGTGCAAACTATTAGTTTACAGCAAAATATGTAGACACCTTGATTACAGATAAAAAATTCAGCTCTAAAATGAGACCTGTTTCAATTAAAATCCGTTCAGCAATTTCTGAGATATGCGACTTTAAAGGATCTGCTTGGTGGCCATTTTGATGAAGTCACTACACGTGACGTAATCGTTTCTTAGGTCGTCTCCCAACTGATTTATAGCATTTGACATGTATTTATTCACCACCTAAAGTTTGAAGGCGGTATCTGGAAGTGAAATATTTTTAGGATTTTTGTTGCTTATTCCACGTACTAATAGAAGAGAAGCCTTTGAGTCAATCCTTGAGAAGGTCGGTGAAAAAGATTATGAGCTCAGGGATAGGGGGATCGACTGGATTAATTTTCCTGCGGTTGCACCAATGAAACCATCGTTTCCAATGGCTGTCATAAATCTTGTTAGTGGATTCACTGACCTCTTTACTGGCAATTCCGATAACTTGTTATTCAAAATGTCCTGCCTTTTTGATGAGTCCGATGATAGTATAGCCACCCTTGCAGGTGTAAGATGTTGGAATTCGGGTGGAGTTTGGTTCCTTTTGTCGTGTTAACAGATCTGGGAGGTCCAACAAGAGACTGGTACACAATTGACCGCAATTACCGCTCAAAAAGCAAACCAAGGTTTCCGCGTGAAACCGGTTACGCCACGCTAAGCAATACAGTCACACATCAAAATACGCAAGTACAACACAAGGCACGCAAAAAAGAAAAAAAAGAAAAAATTTAAATTAAAAAAAAAACACTAAGGTTTCTTGGATGATCTGTGAGGAGGCTCAGAAGTCGGGGAAACCATGGAGCTACTAGCCAATTCAGAGCGATTAGTAGGAATAGGCCTTGCGTCTGTTCTATTTTCTGTAGGACTGTCGGAAGTTTGAACGGGGGAAAGAGGTAGGCATAAGGTTCTTCCAATTATTCGTCCGGGACTCAGCTGATGAACTGGGGAAGTCTGGCATTGTGCCTCGTGGCGAATACGTCGATCATTGGTTTGCCGCCTAGGATGAAGAGATATTAGCAAATCGATTTCTTTAGAGTCCATTCCCCTGATGGTGGTTTGCTGTGGGGGAAAGTGTGTGTATCACATTCTGGTTGCCAGGGATGTGTAGAGGCTGAAGGGTGGTGTGAGAGTTTGGCAAAGTTTGAACATGTCTAAAGTGATTTGATGTAAGCGTCTGGAATGGGTTCTGCCTTCTTTCCGAATGTAAGCATCAGCAGTGGTGTTGTCGGTTTGAACTTGGACATCTTGCCTGCTACAATGGTCGCATTGACCGCATGGTACAAGTGATGCTGATGGAGGGATGGAATGGTTCCTTGCAGCCGAGGATGATGGAAATCGTGAGACCCAAGGAGATCACGGTTCGATGGACTACGGGCAGAGGGTTGGCAAGAGGAGACGGAGACTTGCGAGACGTCGTTAAGTCCATGTGGCAGCCGAAGTGTGACGAGTGAAAGGAAAGGGATCTTCTTTCGGGTGAAGGTGCTTTACGGTGAAGGGTTTCCTAGGTGAAGGGTCATAGGATGGAAGGTCATATTTCGGGCGAAGGGTCTCTCAAGGCAAAGGGTCAAACTGTAGCGAAGTGCCTTCCGGCAAAGGTCGTTCGGGCGAAGGATCTAAGCGAAGGAGGGTTGGAGAGAGAAGCGATGCGTCTTCGACGAGAGCTTGAGGAAAAGAGATGGTGGCCGGCCTGGGCCGAAAGCTTTTATAGGAGTGCCATGAGTGGTAGGGATGCGCAGCCGGCCGGATCTATTGAGCGAAAAACTTCAAGATGGATAAGGAGCATCCAGAAACTGAATGCAAGAAATTTATAAATAGGGGCCTAGTAGATTTTTTTCATGCTGGCGACTAGAAACAACCCTTGGTATTTTACAATGAAAATCAACGATAGTTTATATAAACTTGGACAAAAACTAAACCTTACCAGGGGTACCTGGTTGAAGTTTGTTTTCGTTGCCTAAATGAAAATATCATTACCTGTCTTTTATTGTTACCAATTCCGTCCTGTTTGTGGCTCAATCTCTAACGATGAAAGTTGGCTTCCCTGCCGAGCTTGCAGCTCCCCTTCTTGCGCATGCATCAGCACAGGCCTCAGTATATAAATGCTCAAGCCGGAGCATTCATCTGCTTTCTTCCTCCCAAGGAACCTTGGTCCTAAGAGGGGAAGCCGGGTGGGTAATGGTAACGTAAATTTTCATTTAGGCAACAAAAACAAACTTCAACCAGGTATCCCTGGTAAGTTTTAGTTGTAGTTGCCATGAAATATACATTACCTGTCTTTTATTGTTAGGAAGACCTTGGCAAAAACGGAGGAGGGACCCAGGTAGACAAGTACCCGTGCTACGAGCCGGCAACCCCAGAATCCAAGATTCAGTGAACGACCGTCATTCCGAGGCAGAGACCATTTGATGAAAGTCGTGGGAGGGTGTCCGGTGTATATGGAAAGGAATCCGGGAACAGGAAGACGGTCGCATTCTGGGTCCGAGGAATGAGCTTGGTGCATAAGAGAAATGACAAAACACGTTACCTCCAAGGGATCTTCGTCTGGTCGAGTCTGACACGATGGTGACAGAAGGCACATCTTGACTGGTAGCGGAACCGCATGCAAGGGAAAGCTTCTATGTGGGTAACTGCCTGCTTGAGTGTGGAACTGGCGTGGTAACCGAGGAGATAGTTCAGCAGTCACGAAGATTCACGTGATGATGACCATGTGACTTGAATAGGGGAACAGGCGGTTAAAGAGCTGTCGTAGGGCCATCGACTGTCGATACTCGTTGGGTGAGTTTTTTTTTTTTTTTTTTTTTTTGGTAAAAGTTTGTGGAACTTCGAAGAAAGTGGGTTTGAAGGGTACGAGTCTTGAGAAAAGAGTACCGAGGAACCGGACCGCCGTAGGTTACAGCAGATGACTGTTGAAAGAATGGTGGGATCGGTTTGAAGATAGACGCATTTTTGGGGGAGATTTTGGTCGCAAACCAGATTTTTACTTTAAAAGGTACAACAGTAGCGAGGGACCGGTTCCTCAACTCCACGATAGAAAAATCCAGGGATAGGAGAGTATTAAGACGTTAAGGCAGGGCTCGGAAACCGAGCGCCACTCCAGTAGCCTTATGCTGACAGTCCGCACATGGAAGTTGAACGGCAGATGACGTGGAACAGGGCAGAAGTCCTGGAAAGACTGGCACGAAGGAAGGAGCGGTGTCGTACAGCCAGACACTGTATGCAGAAATTAGTGGAAAGAAAAGTGCAGCAGATGCAGTTGTCCACGCAACAATGAGAGGACCAGTATGTGTGAAAGGTGAACTGTAGACCGGTAGCCGGCGGACTCACAGGAGCGACCATGGGCGGAACCGCGTTCGGTGGGACAAGGGAAACTGATGGGAGCTATTAGTATTGGTGACTCTGGGGAACCGGAGACCAGAGCAGGATCACCTGTGGTTGAATGGTGGGGGGGGGGGGATGGCGGCTTAATGGCGCGTCGACAGCTAGCGCCAACCTCAGTCACCAACCTCATTAGCGCCAACCTCGGTCACAGTGCAGTGGTCCGGGTTGCCACTGCAACACACATTACAGATATATTATACAAACCCCTAATCTAAATCATGTCATACATCTGTACCTCCTGCAAAAATTGAAAAACACCGGACAGGAGGACAGACTTACCACCCAATTGACATGCAATGTCCTGAGGAAGATGGAAACGATGACGAACACCATCAAGATGGGGACAATCAACAAGGAAGTGCTTGACCGTAAGTGGCCGTCGACACCAATGACATTCAGGAGGGTCAACCCCCCTCAAAAGGAAACAGTGAGTAACTAGGGTGTGACCAATGCGCAAACGGGCCAACACCACCTCTTCACGGCGACTGCGGCGACACGCCAAGCGCCATTCCTCGACAGCGCCTTTAATAGCTCGCAATTTATTGCCGTCCTGTGTGGTTGATGGATGAGGTAGTTATGCTGGACTAGGTTTGCTTGTCTGGCTGCCGGAGGAGGTCGTGGTACGAGGTGATCATCGAAGCGGGACAGCAGAACAACGGGGACGCAGTGACTTAAAAAGTGCTGCATGACGCGCTCTCCAGGTAGCATGGGATGCGTCAGTGGAGACATCCAACTAAAGATGTTTGAACGTAAAACGTGCGATGCCGGTGGGGTTTTGAGGATCGCTTGAAGGCAGCGGATTTCATTCACAAGAGTTGCATTAGAGCCCTTGAGGAATCGTATGGTATCGTCCGGTTCTCGGTGGGATGCCCGCAGGGAGTGAAGATTTGCAGCCTCTGCTTGAAGAGTCAGGGGTTCAGGCCTATAATCGTGGTATTGGGCTAGGTCAATGGAGAATTGACACGCGGTCATTAAAATAGACACAATGTTAGAGTACAACTGGGCGAGTGCATGTAGCCCGAGGGTAAGGTTTCGAAAAAGGGTGGCACGGACAGTGTCAAACGATGGGAAGGGCGAGCTGAACGTCTGCGGAAGACCAGCTGGCACTGTAGATGAGGTGGTAGAGACCAAAGGTAGTCGAGCGGGTGGCACTGTAGGTACTGAAACAGGAGGTTTCGGGAGAGTTGATAAGGCTGAAACGTCTGGCGGTGGAGGTACCGGAGGAACAGGGAGAGTCGGTGGTACTGATGATGGTGGAGGGACCGTAAACGAAGCACATAGGGAAGAAGAAGGTGGACCGGTGTCAGAAGGCACTGACTGTTCTGAAGGATGGGTGCCTTTGAAGGGACTGTCGCATCAACTGAGGAACGTTCTTGGTGTGCATGCACGGTGTGGCTTTTGTTCTAAGACGCGGAGACGAAGTTGATGGTGGGACCATAGGTGCTGCCGATCTTGCTTTGCAAGTAATCGTTGTCTTCTTTTTCTAGGTTGGAAATATGGCACCGTGATCGATGATCCAGAAGACGAAGGAAGGCTTGAGTCAGTTGATAGAAGAGGGCATTTCCGCTTCTTTGCTAGAGCACGTTTGTGGGACCGCAGATGATGGCGGGCGATTTTTCTCCAAGTAACCTTGTTGATTGTGGCACAAGTGCTGCATTTGTTGGTGAAGAAAGGATCATTATGGAGGCATGATCTACGCAGTGGTCACATCGGGTAGGTGAAGCTTTACGACAGGTGAGGACCGTGAAAATGATGCACATGTAGGAATGGTAGGGTTGTGTTGTTGTTGTTTGTGGTTTTTTTTTTACCAGCTTAATTTGCTAGTTCGTATTCACTGAAGTGTGTGTATTTTCACTCTTCCGTTCGTCTCTTTTTTTATTAAAGGAAAGCAAGGGATGGAGTACAGAGACAACAATTGTGGCGGTGTCGAGGTAACGTGACCGGTGGTGGCCTTGGTGATAGAGAAGGCGAAACATCCTGAACTAGAGACGGAGGAGGAACTGGAGACCGAGGAGGAAGGACACAACGGAGGTGTCACGCATCTGTGCAGGATCGCACGAGCTTCAGTGACCTTGGATGTACTTGCTATCAGTCCTTCGAGAGCCTTGTTGACTTAGAGTGGACTTGCTACTGGTGCACAAGAGGGGTGGACCGAAAAGGCAGCCGTGTGCTGCCGGGAACCAGAGAAAACGTCATGAAGACATGAACTGACGACCATGGAACGAGGGATAAAAAATCCGGAGAGCCTTGCTGGGGAGTTAAGCATAGGGATCGAGTGGTGGAGATATAAAGGAGTCCTGGCTCCATATAGATTGGTGAGGAGACCCGAACACCAAAAATCAAAAACCTAGGGGTTTTCACATAACTCTACATCGTCCTCGGACTTTGCATCAAATAGACAGCGGCAGTAAGGCCTTTTCAGCTAAAAACGGACACTATTTCTTTTGCCACAATTCAACCAGTGGACCATTTCGACCCCCGTTTTCACTAAACACAAGTTTGTAATTTCCTCTTCAACTCTGCAAAAACAGAACTGCAAAAGCTGCAGCCATTCTTCTTAAAAATACACAAACGTCTACGGTAAAAATCACCGTTACCGTACATCACATCCAGTCGACCATTGGACATCAACAATCTTTGTAAATATGTATTTTTTTATGAGGCATAAAGCCGCCCAGCTTAGTTTGTGCTTGGGGGACATTCTGCTCCACATACATGTTGAAACCTGTTCATTTTACTTGTTGTTTTGATTCGTCGTTGCTGTGTTTTAAATTGCGCAATTAGTGCAGAGTCTTGCCGAATTTCCACTTCATTGAACAGCTTCAGAATTAGCTTCTATTTAAAAATAAATGTATTCTAGCATTGGCAGGTTATATCTAAACCTATAATCTTAAATATTTACTTATTTTTATTCAAATCCTTTTATTAAAATTTCGCTACCTTAGCTGGCCTTGAATAGAGAACAAAAAAAAAAGATGTTCATTATATTTTTTTATTTTACAAATTTTTATCTCCACTCCAACCCTACAGTTACTACCTGCAATAGAAATGGCTTTTCCTGCTATTAAACAGTTTATTTTGTTTGAGCAAATTGTAATGGTATTCTGTGCTGCGGCATGATTGGAGAGGCTACCCGCACTCCAAACATCAAAAACCTCGGGGAAAAACTCAGTTTTTCTGAAGCTCCACACTTCCCCCCCCCCCCCCCCCCGGCCAAAATCCGCCGATTTTGGTCAGAGATTTCGACGTGAAGCTGCCATCCGAATCGGCCAAACATAGAAGCTTTTAATAGCCACATATCTGAACTTTATTCCTGTGAAAACAGAACATTAAATTTCCTTCTGGTTCGTCCACAGCATCACTAACAAAAAGTCACCAAACTGGGCCGTAGCGCTCAAACTTCCGGCCGTCGTAGCTTCAAAAAACATGTACAAATGTAATTACTTCTTTTTATTTCAATACAGGCATAAAGCCGAAATATACTAGATTAGTTGTGTTTTAGGAGAAGCTTCCTTTAAGGTACTTTACCTTACATATATGTTTGATGCAGACTTAGTACGATATTTTTTATTCTATTTGTTGTGCACCAAATGTCATGAAAAATGTCCGACTTTTCTCTATCGCCATTCTCTTCTGAGACAAAACGCCACTTATAATTTTCATATAGCCTTTTACTGAGCTAGTTTATTTAACCTTTAGGCTATAGTTTATTCTTTTGCCCCCGGATCACTACCTTTGCTTAGCCTTCCATCAGCAACGATTCAAACACACGTGAATTGTATTTGTTGTAAATAGTAAGTTGTTGACTTGACCGTGACACCAACAATCCGAATGCAAAGCAAACGATCTGTTTATTCAATAATAAAAAAAATATTGCTAAAGTCAAACTGTGCATTACACTTCGTCCCCCCCCCCCCTCCTTCAATAGTTGCGATACCTAATATCGTAGTTTTAATTTATAGGCCTATTCACGTTGTGAGTTCAAAGCTCAGTTCTTAAGGCCTCTCAATCCACAAAAGTCGGCAATTCCCTTTGCTCTTCTCATTGCCAATATTCCCAGCCACTCAGAGTGCAAGGCTACCCTGCCCGTCCGCGCTGCCCTACCTACTTCCGGTAGTGACAGCCTGGTCGGTTTTGGTCAAGTCACTCCTCCTCCCA
>JAHWFP010087518.1:63282-126286 GCA_023313725.1 Lithobius niger
ATTTTTAAATTTTTTTTTTTTTTTTTTTTTTTTTTTTTTTGTACTTGGCTCCAGCCACATTCCATTGGAAACCGGCTGTTTGTTTCACAAATAAAAAAATAACTGTATTAACTCGATCGGCCCGTGTCATACAGAGACGATAAGCTACCAGAAAATAGTTTAAATAAGAAAACTACTTAACCACGCACAGACACATCACGGTTTCGTCACACAAAATTAACGCTCCACCGTCTGATCGGCCGATCGTGTTCACGAACGGCCGACGCACACTGTAAGCGTCACACTCTGTTGCACGCCTAACACCATCCAAACACATCACGACTCCATCGTCCAAAACACTGAACGAAATGCCGTTAATAAACACGAAGTCGGTCGTGTCTACAAACTGCTCATCACAGCCTCCATGGTGGCACACCTTCTCTTGGATGGAAAACAATAGCCAATTCGCCACCCGTCCGCCATTGACCCGGCGGACACCAGCCCGCCATTGTCCCGGACAGGGCAGCCGGTCACCAGCCCGCCATTGACCCGGACTGGGCCGCCGGTCACCAGCCCGCCATCGTCCCGGACTGGGACGATGTCCGCAGCACTAATAACCAGCCGCCGGAATGCGGGACCCGGTGGACCAACAAACATTCAAAACCGTCGAAACACCTTTCTGCGTCGCTAGTGTCAATTACTTCATCACAGCCGCTTGGTCGGCTTTCCATCCCCCCTACGCCTTTTCCATTTCGTTGTCACGCACTGCGCTACCATGCCGCCATGTCTGGTGCCTGACACGGGTTCGATGCAGACCCGGACAGCGCCCAAACAAAGGACGCGTCCGCTCCTATCAGCAGTCGAGCATTACTCGTTGGAATTACGGAAACGACCCCCGATTCCAAATACATTCATATCGTTGTTTGACGATGAATGCCCTCCTAAAACGGCTAATTCTCTAGCCGTCTGATGCAAACCACTACGCTCGGTCAAATCTGCCCACATTGCCTCGATCGTCACGATCGTCTGGGCCTAAATTGCCGCACACTTCGGCACACTTCTAAATTGAAAAGTCACAAACTCTGCATCGGCGACACCAAGCTTGTGTTTCCAATTGATTCATCTAGTTCCACACTTTTGCTTCCCATAATCCGGGTAAGAAGCACATTTCGTATATTTTGTAGGCTTTCTCATGATGAGAGAATAGAGTAGTAGCGACTGTCTCAGTCGCGTCCCAAAACAAACTGTGATAATGAGCGGGAATGGGGCGCCGCCTAGCGGTGGTCATGAGCCCCGGGGAGTGCCATTGCAAGGACCAGGAGAGTAGAAATTTCATGTTTGGGACGGGTAGCATTTCCAAAACTGGAAAGCATATATAAAATACAGGTAAGTATTTTAGGCTAGCAGTAAAAACTTGGGTTCTGAATAAAAAAATTTAATTGGTTTGGTTGCATTAAAAGAATTTGCAGAGTTTCACACTCTAAAAACGGACTTGTCCAATTTTGACAAGAAGTTCAAACTGTAGTTTCACACTTGCAGCTGCTAACTAAAATTTCGCATTTATAAAGTCAATTTGTGCATTAGAAATCCATCTAATGGTTTACTGTCCAACACTGATGCAGTGCACAGAAAAAAACGCCACTACATTTTAAAATAAAAATTCCCTGAAATTAAGTTAGGAATAAAAGCTATGTTTGTAGGAAGGGACGCGTGGAACCCTTACGTTTGTGGGGAGATTTAAAGAACCAAAGTACCGAATCTAAAAATTCTCACCAAAATATCACTGACACAAAATTAACGTTAAGTTCTACCATTAAATTTTGAAATAGTGGCCTAAACGAAAATAAAATTAAGTCCCCTAACTATGATTGGCTACTACCTGCCCGGCATGGCTTTGCTGTGAACGAACATCTTGGCCTCCCAACAGCAATAGTAACCTGTGGCTTTTGGCTGTGAGCTATGCTGTAGAAGAGCGGCTGCAGGTCTGTTTTATACCTGCGTTGGTCTATTGCTCTACCCCCTCCAACCGCGGACCTGTTGGACAGCGATTACATGGTGGCTGAAAGCCCGAGAAAACAACGGAGCTGGGAGGAGCTGAGAGGGCCGGCTGATGTCATTCAAACTGGGCAGAGGGAAAGCGCAGACGGACGAGGTAGCTGCGCTGCTGTGAATAACTAGGGAATTGTGAGAATACTGTTTACTGATTGGCTTTGAGCCATTTAAAAGTTACAAGGAGTAGAAACTGACTAAAACTGAGCCTGTTGTTTGATGGCTAGTAAAAACTTTAACGGATTTTAAAAACGAAAAGCATTACTGCAGTTAATTGAAGGAACATGGGCTTGAAACAAGGTGCGAAACAAGTTTTTAACTTGTAAATAAAAAGTGAAAGCCTAATTAAATCATTGGCTGCGTGAATAATAGCTATGTAAATTGCAGATGAATTAAATTAATAGAAGTAAAGCCAGGTTTGCCATGAGGACTGAGAATTCATAACAAAATGTAGATTTAATAGAAGTGGTGACCATAGCCATGTTGGTTTACAAAATACACTAAAAACATCGGACATTAATAAACACGGAGATAGTCAGCCTAGTTTGTTAAAACCACTGATGCTTATATGATCTCGCTTAACACAAGATAAAAAGAACATTTTGCCGGCCCCCAGCCTGGCCGGCTAAAAATGGTTTCCTTTTGCCAAAAACATACTTAACCAGGTAATTTTAACATTACATTCCTCGAATGTGATGTTCCCCTGGAGGTTTCTTCCGGTTTGTAGACGCCTGCTTGCATATCCCACCGCGCATGCGCGGCACGTTCCTCCCTTATAAAAGCGACAGTGCGCATGCTATCGGCATTCATTTTACTCTCAATGTGTCAGGCGGTGACTCGAGAGGGGAGGTAGGGTGGGAGTTAA
Organism: Lithobius niger; assembly: GCA_023313725.1. Classification (NCBI taxonomy): domain Eukaryota; kingdom Metazoa; phylum Arthropoda; class Chilopoda; order Lithobiomorpha; family Lithobiidae; genus Lithobius; species Lithobius niger. The sequence continues at coordinate 66,176 of JAHWFP010087518.1, forward strand.
GGTTAAGTATGTTTTAGGCAAAAAGAAACCATTTTTAGCCGGCCAGGCTGTGGGCCATCAAAATGTTCTTTCTTTATTGCCAAAACATCTTAACCTGGTAATTTTAGCATTACCAGTTGACCTCGTCAAATTTGGTGGCGGGCACCTTCTGTACGAGTGCCCCGGGATGCAAGCAGGCTTTCCCCCATGAATTCTTTATCTGCAAGAGAAAAATTCGCACTTTATTCAGAACAATTTGGGCTAACAGGAATTTGGTCTCTTTCGTGGGAATTGGTGGCCCTGAAAAGGGTCGTTGTTTGAGGGTCTTGCTTCTAGGTGGATGGATCTTGCTTCCCACATGGATCTTGCTTCTGCTTCGTTCTGAGTGCTTAAGGGGGTTTGACCACAGTTCTGGTTGCGACGATTGGTCCCAGTCGGTGTAGTCCGGATTCATCCTTCGTCATATCTCTTAGGTAGTGGGACGTGAAGGTGGATTGGTGGCGCCACGATGCTGCTGTTAGGATTTCTTCAATTGGCGTGGCGTTGTGGTGAGCCCAGGATGTGGAGATAGCTCTTACTTCGTGCGCTGCTATCCTCATGCTCTTACTCAATTCGGGTTTGTCGTTAAGCTGCTTTGATTGTTTTCTTGATCCAGCGTGACACCATGGCGGTTGTTGTTTCGCCGGTTCGAAGGTCCACTGGGAGGAAAAGCTGGTTCCTGCCTCTCCGTATGTCTTCGTGTTGAGTGCGGGCAAGATAGAAGCGGAGAGCTCTGACCGGGCAGAGGAGGCGTTCGGGTTCGTTTCCGGTAAAGTTCGAGAGGGCAGGGAAAGTTATGGGTTTCGAAGGCTCGGATGGTTTTTGAGTTTTTGCTCTGAAGGATGCTCTTGGGAAGAGTGTGACTGATGAGAAATTCGGGCCGAAGATGCAGTATGCTGGGTCTGCCAAAAGGGCTCGGATTTCGGAGCATTTGAGACTAGCTGCTAGAGTGACGAGGAAAACAGTCTTGCGAGTCATGAGGTGGAGCAAGCTGTCTTGCATGGGTTCATAGGGGTTATCCATTAGTGATTGTAATACGATGAAAAGGTCCCAGTCGGTGACAGAACGTCTGGTGGTTGGTCTATCGTTTTCGTATGAGCGTAGCAAGGCAGAAATTCGGTAGTCTTCAAGTAGGGCGGTGGGACCGGCAGCTTTGAAGACGGAGTTTAATGCAGACCGATAAACGAGGATTGTGGAGCCTTTGAGTTTGTCAATGTTGAAGAGGTCACCGAAGAAGCTTAGGAGCTCGGGAAGAGAGGGGTTGAGAGGATTTGTGCGTTTTGCGATACACCAATGAATCCACTTTGACCAGTGGCTGTCGAACATGCGGTTTGTCGATTCTCTGGTTGCCTTTGATGCGATGCGTTCAACCTCTTCTTGATGAATGCCAGCCTCTTTGAGAAGTTTGATGATAGTAGCCGCCCGTGTAAGTTTAGGTTTGGAAGGTTCGGGTGTAGTTTTGTTACTTTCTGTTGTGATAGAAGATCTGGTAGAAGAGGGAGACTTCTGGGAGTGTCGACTACTAAGCTTAGGAGGAGCGGAAACCAGGTTGCTGATGGCCAGAGGGGGGCTATTAGAATGAACAGACTCTGACTTTCTTCTATTTTCCGGAGCGCTTGTGGAAGTAGTTTGAATGGTGGACATAGGTAGGCGAACAGGTTGTGCCACGGAAACGTGAGAGCGTCCACTGCTATTGCCGAGTCGTCCGGGATCGGGCTGATGTAGTGGGGAAGTCTGGCATTGTGCCTCGTGGCGAATAGGTCCTACATTGGTCTGTCCCAGATGGTGAAGAGGGATTCGCAGATGGAATTCTTGAGGCACCATTCCCCTGCCGGTGGTTTCTGGCGAGACAGAGAGTCTGCAATCACATTCCAGTTGCCTGGGATGTGAAGTGGCAGAAGGGTGATGTTGTGTGGGATGCACAGATTGAAAATTTCCGTCATTAAGTTGTGGAGCGATCTTGATTTCGTTCTACCTTCTTTCCTGATTGGCCATTGCGTCCATTTTTCCGATGAGGGAGTTCAGTTCCTGGGCGGAGAAACTTGGTCGGAGGCGGAAGAGCCGGATGTGCTGTAGGAGATCACCTATGCGTTCCGGAGATGGGGAGATTGAAGCCGAGCGTAGGTCGAATGAGACTCCGAGGAAAGTAAAGACTTGTGCTGGAAGGAGTCTTGATTTTGCTAGGTTTACGCCAAACCCTTGGCTATGCAGTAGGTTGATGCTTTTGTTCTTGTTGAGTTCCAATTGAGACGGGTCCGGGTTGTTGAGGGCCCAGTCGTCGAGATAGGCATTGGCTTGAATTTGGTGCTGGTGAAGGTTTGCCAGGATTGGTTTTAGGACAAGGGTAAAAATCCTTGGGGCTGCATTCAGGCCGAAGGGGAGGCAGCGGAATTCGAAGACTTTCTGGTCGTAGATGAAACGAAAGTAGTGGGTGATTGCTGGATGAAGGGGAATGTGGAGGTAAGCGTCTTCCAAATCGTTGGTGACTGTCCAATTGTCTTGCATGAATGATTGGCGAATGGAGTCTAGGGTGTCCATTTTGAAGTGTTCGTTTTGGATGAACTTGTTGAGGGGTTTCATGTTGAAGATTAGGCGTAGACCTTCTGATTTCTTTGGGCGGGCGAAGATCGAGCTGTAAAACCCGGGGCCTGGGTTGGAGAGTTGTCGTACCGCATTCTTCCGTAGTAGCTCCGAGACTTCGTGTGACAGGAGTGCTGTTGTTTGGGACGAGAAACTCATGGGGGGGATGGCAACAGCGGCGGTTGGTGTAGGAACGTCGGACGAAAGCCGTGTTCTATTATCGACAGAATTCCCAGGTTGGTGGTTAATTTTCGCCAGGCCGGGAGAAAATGGCTTAATCTGGCCCCGACTGGGAGACCAGTGAAGGGCAGGACGTCATTGTTGATTTTTCTGTTGCATCCTCCTACCCCCGGGAGATGAGAATCAGCTCCTTCGGTCGGGGGTAGCGGCGCGTTTCTGTTGGGAGCGTCGGCCGGGGCGGGAGCGGGGAGCGTCGGAACGAAAGGGCTGCTGGTTACGTTGCGGAGGGGCGGTAGTGTCGTCCGGGCGGCTAGAGGATGATGCCGTGGTTTTGTGCCAGTCGTCGCCGGTACGGGGGTTGGCTTGTCTGTTCCATGGTCGGTTCGAAAGCATGGATTGCTTGTGCGGTCTTGGTTTCTTCAAGACATCAAGGTGGGGAGCTAGTGTCGGGATCTGGCCACGAAAAAGAGTTTCGGATTCGTGGATCGGTTGATTTCTCAGGCGGTGTCGTGTGGAGAAGTTCAAGTTGTTTGCCGACGACAGGCCGATGTCGCGAAGGAGGAGGGTGTTATTGAACAGTGCTCTTGTCGCCCAGTTCATGGCGTGATAAGTAGCGAAGTTGGCCTTCTGGAAGAGTTGGGAAATCAGGGACGGCAAGTTCTTGAGCTCTTCCGGGGGATTGTCGGACGACAACTTCTCGCATAAGGCGTTGATGGCCGTGTGTAATACATCAGCTTGGGAGGCCACCCATAGGCTTAGCCGCAGAAATCTATCGTTCTCGAACAGTACGAAGGTTGGAATGTCGGGTATGGGCATCGAAGCATCATACCTTCTTGGGTATGGACATCGAAGTACCGAAGTCCATCTTGATTTCGCTGCAGATGAATTCGCATTCCGGGTAGGTTTCGAAATTACGAGGGTTCATGGCGCCGTCTCCGAAGGATCTAAAGAAGCCGTTTTCACGGCCAGGACGTGGCATCGGGGTTCCGTGTCGAGAAGAAGTGGTTTGCCTTTGCCTAGAATGGAGCCTTCGTTGCGGAGTAGACACATTAGGAGTGTTGTCGACTGACGCAGGAGACAGCGGGGCTTGGTGTCCTTATCCCTGGAGGCGAAACCAACGCCTGTCGTTAGGCCACGGTTGATGACGGGAGCGTCCGGTGCCTTTGAGGGCTTGAAGAGGAAGCAGTCCGGGACTGTTTGCTCGACAGTCTTTAAAAGAGCTGCGAGCGACAGGGTGGTTTCATCAGGAGTGTCGTCCGGGAATCTGATGCGCTTCTCGGCAGTACGGGCAGGCGACAGCGGGTGGTGCGACGTCAGTGTGTCGTCCGGCTTGCGCTTCGGTGCCGAGGTCGGCGGAGGGAAAGCAGCACGCCTGTGCCCTTCGTGGCTAGAAGTGGATACGACCCAGTCCTGGGTGCGCGCCCTTCGTACCGATGACGTGCAGGAGGGAGGCGGCATCGTGTTGGACTGCAGGTGGCGGACAGTGTCGTGTATGATTTCCCGTACGACACTGCGGCTGACGCTTAGGCCTATACGGGAGGAACTGGACGACAGGTCGAGTGCCGAGTTTCGTTCCGGAGAATGGGCGAGTGTCGCTCGACGGAGGTTGTGCTTGGCGGTCCGGTAGGAGTCTTTAGCGGCTTGAATGTCTTGTCGCAGTGACGACAGATCCAGTGGGGCGGGGAGCGGCGAGCGCTGGCCCGGGAGAAGCAGCGAGTCAGGCGATGCGATATCAGGCATGGCATCGGCGGGCGACGTGCGGGAAGGTGCGGCGAGGTCGAGGGCGGATGCCCAACGACAACCTAGATCGAAGTGAGTAAGAGCATGAGGACGAGCAGCGGACGAAGGGCGGGCTTCGACGTTGTCCATCTTCGGGAAGAATCCAATTTTCCAAACGACAGTCGGGGAACCGGGGAGCGAGGTGGCGTGGAGACACCTCTGGAGGAAAATGAATGCTGATAGCGTGCGCGCTGTCGCTTTTATAAGGGAGGACCGCGACGCACATGCACGGTTGGATATGCAAGCAGGCGTCTACAAACCGGAAGAAACCTCCAGCGAAACATCACATTCGAGGAATGTAATGCTAAAATTACCAGGTTAAGATGTTTTGGCAATAAAGAAACTAGCTACAATGTAAACTGGGTTTAGAAAAGTGATGTTTACTGCATTTTTTAGACATCATTATTTGCGAAAAATAAGCCTAATTGGCTGAAATAAAAAACGGTTCTTTGTACATAAAATAACTTTAGCTGAAAGAAATGTACACGTGGGTCGACGTTAGCAAACCCATTATCAAGGAGTGTGTCGCCCGCCAAGATGATAAAACGATAACACCTATCCAGATAAAATATATATGAGCATGTCGACCACTAAACACCCTGTGTCTACGCTAAGGTAGTTTGGCTGTTTTCAGGCATTTGACGATAAATAACAATGCGACAGAAAAGGCTGAAACTTGTTTGATCGGGAGACTTTGGTCTCCTGACAACATAAAAGTCACTATTAATGACATAGCTTACCGTTTTCTTGTTGAAAAAACGACGTAAATAACGTTCATATTTGCTTAACTACTAATTACTGGTAATGCTTTTTTTTGTATCACGAAAATAAATTCTTCCATGAGGTGAATAAAGCTTAGCTCATTTTACTGGTATTGCTACAGAGATGTGCCCTTTTTATAAGATCTCTTCTAATTGGTAAAGTGGTTCAGGGGTTAGGGACCTCTAAACGACCAAATTGATTGTTTTACATTGTTTTAAACATGGAACAAACAAATTGAACATTAAATAAATCCGTGCATCTGCAGTAATAATAAGAAATAGAAAATCTGTGTTTCCAAGGAGATACTGCTGTCCTCAAAATGAAAAGAAAGCCAGCAAAAAAAAAAATGGACCAGAAAACTAATAGGTGTCGCCATCTCATAATCGCTAAGAAAAACAAATGGATTTTATCAATTTGGACCAAAAAGATCCGATATCTACCCCAGAACAAAACTTGTTAAGGATTCCTGCCAAGCTTTTCAGCCGTGCGAAATCGTTATATCAAATGCCAATCGTTTTTATTCTTGCTTTTAGCATATAGCCGAATCAGCTTTTACTATGTTGTAAATAAGATCTACCCGAAAACAAAATTTGTAAAGGATTCCCGCCAAGCTTTTTGGCCATGTGAAGTCGTGATATCAAATGCCAAGCTCTTTCGCCAAGCTAATCCCACCGACTAAGACTTGAAAAGTTAAATGAAATAATTGAAAATTGCGTAGTAAGCTATTTTCATATATTTCATTTAACCTTCTTACTATTACTCGGTGGGATTAGCTTGGCGAAAGAGCTTGGCATTTGATATCACGACTTCACATGGCCAAAAAGCTTGGCGGGAATCCTTTACAAATTTTGTTTTCGAGTAGATCCTATTTACAACATAGTAAAAGCTGATTCGGCTATATGCTAAAAGCAAGAATAAAAACGATTTATATTTATACAGTAATACGTGGGAATGATGGCGTCCACGGTCCTATAGCTGTAGTAATGAAGAGTTCATAGTTTTTTTTATTTAAGCTGTGTCTTCAACTTCTGTTCCAGATAAATAGAAGAGAAATGTTCAATCTGTAAATTGTAGCAAACTGGAGTTGAAAATGTTTATTTTTGACTGGGGTGGGGGCGGGGGGGGGGGGGGGGGGAGAGGTTGTATCCAACGGTGTTGAGCACTCAGTAGCATTGAGAAAAATTAAGTTTTAATTACAATGCGGCTTCATTACAATGAGCGGCATCTGAAAAAGTCTCCCGGCTAGAACGCCGGCAACGAAAACCTCTCTGGAGATGACTGTATTGAAATGAAACCCTTTGACCTTAGTGCGGCGAGAAAACCTTCTGGTCGACCTGCCTTACCAGTTTTGTGGGTTGAGCGAAAGCGGGTTGGTGGTCGATGGCAGAAGGCAGCCAAGGCTGAAAGGTAAAGACAAGGCCAAGGTATGTTAGAAACAGTGATTGATTCCGTTTGTGAACTGCAACAGTCTTCTAACCGGAGATGACCTTTTCGTTGACTTTACCTTAAGCTTATCGTGGAACAAAAGGGACGTCCAAGGCGGCCTTGATAATGGGTGAGGCCATATATGAGCCTTGTCCATTTGATGTTGGCTTTGCTTTCAGCCTTCCGTGACTGTTAGAGATGGTCTTGTGAATTGACGTCGGCTCTGGTGTAGGCCTGTCGTGGTGGAACGGAAGAGGAGATGTAATGCCGTCATGCTGGCAAGTTGAGGTCACATGATGGTGTTGCTTGCTGTTGTCCTGTTTTAAGCCTTTCGAGAAAGCCAAAAGGTGATCCAAGACGACCTGATGACAGGAATAGGCAGCATGAGGGTCTTGCTTGTTTTTCGATTACATTGTAGTGAGCTTTTCAGGAAAAGATGAAAGGGTGGATCCAAAGAGGCCCTGTCCACGATAAAGGCTGTGTGAGGGACCTGTTTGATTTTGTCGACCTGACTTGAAGTGATGGACGAAACAGAGCTCCCAGGCAGCCATGATAAAGGTACAGGCCGCATAAGAGTGTCGCTTTTGGAGAGTACACTAAATTCAAAGGCTAAATTCAAAGTTTTTCGTGACAGAACGAACGGTAGATCTGAGGCACTGATGAAGGGTGGCGGCCGCAGGGAGATCTTTCTTGTTTTCGTTCTGTAAAAACCCCAGACGTGGTCGAAGGGCTGAGCAGCCAGGGAGCAGGCGAAATGCCGACGTAGCAGGTCGACGTGTTAATCGTGCTGCTGTTGATCCAATGGGATCGCAGACGAAAGACACGGGGAGTCAGGAATCGTTGGAGGTGAGTAGTAGACGCATGGTGAAGGTGATCCATGCAGGGATGCCGTAAGAGATGACCGTTCAGGTTGAACAAGTACGAGAAAAGTGCTGTGCGGTTTAAGGTCCAGTCGAAAGATGTGATGACGGGGCGACGACAAACAAAAGGTGAGCAAGCGATGAGCTGCCGCTGGCTGGTGAAAATGTCTTTTTTGGAGGAGGTTTCTTTCGGAGCGGCTATGGATCTTCCCATCGTTGCTTGGAGGTCTTGACGAAAGAGCGTCAAATGAAAGAGAATCTTAAAACGAAGCAGGATGAGGGAAAAACGAAAGTGTGTCCACACTGTGGAGTGCTAGAGGGAAAAAGATGGCTAACGGCTGCGCCTCGGCGCTTTTATGGGAGGAGTGTGCTCGCGCATGCTCACTTGAGTTATGCAGCTGGACGATCCTTAACAACTAAAAAACCTCTAGGGAAAGACAGCATTCTGGAAAGGAATACATAAATTTACAGTTAGAGTCATAATTACTGGAATTATGTAGAAAATTTCCACTGATTTTCACAACGAGGACACTTTTTAATTTCCGGTAAATTTTCAGTGGCTAGCTGCCACCATCCTCAGCCACTCCGACGAAAGTTTTTGGCCTCCGTGTGTTCCTACATCGTTGTCGTCTGCTTCAAATTTGTAACATCTAGCTTCCACTTCCTGCCAAGTTGTTGCTTCAGGTCGTTCCCAATGACGTTTTCGACCCGGGGAAATGTTGGCCCTTGAATATTCATTAACGAAACACCACCAATTTCGTGTAGTAGACTGGCAATTGATTCTAAGTATCACAGATGCCTGTCATTTTTAGAATTCGACTTCACAAGTGTCTCAGCTTTTTCCCATCCAATATTATGCTTAGACTCCATGCAGTCAGCTGCGATGGCGCTAACATTTCCCTGGGTCGAAAACCTCATTGGCAACGACCTGAAGCAACAACTTGGCAGGAAGTGGAAGCTAGATGAGCTAGAGAGTATGCTGCCAACAAAATACGGGAGGCCGCGAGGAGCGTCGGTTACAAATTCGAAGCAGACGACAACGATGTAGGAACACACGGAGGCCAAAAACTTTCGTCGGAGTGCCTGAGGATGTTGGCAGCCAGCCACCGAAAATTTGCTGGACATTAAAAAGTGTCCTCGTTGTGAAAATGAGCGGAAATTTTCTACATAATTCCAGTAATTATGACTCTTAATAGTGACGAGAACTTTCATGGTAAGGTAACGAACGATGTTTTCCTAAAAATTTACAGGTAATGGACACTGACGAACAAGCATATAGAAACAGCACATTACATAGGTCATAAGAAACAAAAAAAGGAAGCGAGAGCCAAACAACACCGGGAAGCCTTGAGAAATAATGATAAAGAAAATGTGATTGCTGTGCACAATACGGTAACTAAACACCAGCCAAATTGGTAGTATATTTACGTAATTTTTTGTGAAACAAACAAACGGAAGCAACTAATCCTCGAATCACTAACAATTAACAAAAATTGCGAGGAAACCGTCAACCTCATTGGAGGATCACACCAAGAAGTGCTTCAAATGGTTCCAACTAGCAGGCTGGCAAGTAAAATTTTTTTTTTTAAATAGGAAATACACGAATTTTATCCCAAATTATACGACAACTATAGGAACAACATTCGTCTGCCTAAAGCCTACAAAAAAAATAATGAAGCTTGGTTGAAATTGTTGGTTACAATTGCACGATCAGCCGGGGCGTTAACAACCAAGGTGACTTGGGGCAACATATAAAGCCAACCCCGATCCCAACACAACGATTAAAAAAAAAGTTCTCAGATTTTTTGGGTACAAAACTTGGAGCGGGGGAAGCGAACCCTCCCCCTCCACCCGTGTGTTTACGCCCTGCGCCCAATCTTACCTTTTTTCCCAGTAGCCTAATGAGTAAGGCTGCACCGATACCAACTTTACCGATCTGATACCGATCCGGTTTTTCCAAATTTTGCTGATACCGGTACCGATATTCAAAATTGTACCCCCGATTTTTCATAAATGGTCAAAAGTCACCAGAAAAACGCACACTTTCACAACTTTGACTTTTGTTCATAAATGGTGTAATTTTCTGCAAAAGTTCAATAATTATTAAAATAAAAATTTTTTAAATAATAACCCACAGTTAAAACCTAGCTAGGAAGATACTCAGTGATTTCCTGAGCAAAACGCTGCGAACCCATAACGTAATCTCGAACGGTTCCAGAGTTATCGATCTTTTCGCGAAAGTTGATCAGATACCGCTCATATCGGCAACCGGCCGAACCATATCGGTATCGGTGCAGCCTTACTAATGAGAAAATTTATATTTTAGTATTTATTCGGGCATCCAACACGGCGTTACTGTGCAGAAAAGGCTTTAAAAAAGCATAAAATTAAAAAAGCATAAAAAAAAGCATATCTGTCTTAACAGTGTACCATAAAAATAAAGTCGTTTCTACCAACCGACCCAAGTTTTATTTAATTGGTATGGCATCTAAACCTTGCCCGTACGCCGTATGTCTTCAACTACAATTTTACCTCTGAACTCAAAATAGTTAATAACTCAATCCACAATTTAATTCTTCTCCACCTATGATTCGTTCATCACCCTATCTCTTTCTTGAGTTAAACACAGGATAAACCTAGTTGTAGATAAAATTCTCGTTTTGCCCGTTTCTTTGCCAATTCGGTGGCGAAGGTATTTGGTGGGACAGAAAAAATTTGCGCTCATAAAACTATAGATGGCAGTGTAGCGAGCGAAACAAGCCAAATACACCGGAAAGATTATAGCATATTCACACCAGGCTGATATGAATGACCGCTAAGTTACAACCAACCATTGCAATGACAACCAACCCCTCAGGCAGTCGCTCCCGGTTGTTAGTTGTCGATCGTAGCAAACACACATTTTCAAATTTGGCGTAAGCTGACTGTCATCACTTACCGACTGACCAATGCTGACAAGCCACTGCGACCACGATCTGTGAAATGCAAGATGATGGCTGAGAACACTTCAAGAAGAACTGTTGAAAAGCAGCAGCAAGCACAACTGAGACATTCTCACAACTGGAAGTAACGTAACAGAACTGTAGATACACTCACCTCTAGTCAGCCCGGCATTTGAAAATAGCAAGAGATAGCTTGCTGAAAATTTATGCATATGCTTTATTTTTCACATGTAACCGTGTGACGTGCGACAATTTTAACGGCAGATGCTACGACGGCTGAGGTGCTTGTGGCATTGCCGACATCTGGTGAACTTCGATCTAGCTTAACATTGCATTTGGGTGACCGTTTGTACTTTTGCGGAAAATAGCACAACAGCTACAGTCCTGGCATGGGGAATGGAGCTTCGGTGTCCTAATTAATAGGCCTAATTAGCAATAAAAAGCAGGTAACGCTGCCACCACGGTGGGTAGTTAAAAGCTAAGCTGAGCTAAATAAAGAGAATTATCTAAATTTCAACTCCTAGCAACTATTGCACTAGCAAACAAACTGACGTTTAAAACTCCTGGTTTTATTTTAGACAGTCAATTTAAAGATCACACTTTACATTTTTTTTTTACTATTTACAACACTTTAGCTTTGAATTGAAAGCATGTTTATGAATTCATAATAAATTCGATACACCGAACTTAAATCAAGTTCACATCAAAATTTTGACTAGAAGCAGTAATTGGTTGGGGTTTAACAAGGGCCCTCTACATCGTAAGGAGCCTCTGCTCGTTTACAAAACAGACCTTACAGTTATTTTTTCAAATGGTACTCCCACAAGATCAAACTATCCACCATTAGAATTGGGTTGTACACACCATGAAGAACATTGCTTCTGCAAAAGTAATAGATCCAGTGACCTGTGTTTACATTAAGGCAAAATTTTACACTTTACCACACACTTCGAACCTACAGCAGCTAGTTCTTTTTAAATTTTCAGTGATAGACGATCACCTTCTTCAGAAAAACATCCATTTGCCATTAAAATATGCGCACGTAAGCTAGTTCGGTGCGACCACTGATCTATATACGTTGTAAATAGCTTGGCCACTGTCTGCCAACATACAGCAGAATTGACGAGCTGGTTCAGCCGCAGCTGGCGACAGGGCTCAGCAGACCGTGTGCAAGCCAGTTACAACGTATATACCGAATTAGCGCACGTGTACGAATTTTAAATGGCAAATGGATTCCTTTTTCGTTACCATATGTGAACTTGAGAGTGTAGTGATATTTTTCTGAATAAGGTGATCATCTATCACCAAAAATTTAAAAAGAACTTGCTGCTGTAGGTTTGAAGTGTGTGGTAAAGTGTAAAATTTTCCCTTGATGTCTTCAATTTACCACTGTAAATGCCGATTGTCGGTTTTTTCGTTGTTTACATTAAGTTTAGTTTTAATGAAAACGGTAAAAATAGCTGGTTTTTAGGAAGGGACCGTGAACCCATACGTTATGGTAGCTAAAGTCCTAAATGCTGATGGCTTAACTCACCATAATTTACTTTCAAAAGTTGGAGATTTTAAGTTTAAGTTTAAACTATAAATTTTGAAATAAGATCCAAAAGATAAATTTTCAAGCTAAACTAAGTTACATACGAACCATTACCTTTGCCCGGCACGGCAACTATCAGACTGTGACATCTCCACTCCCAACCGCCGTAGGTACCTCTAGCTTCTGAGATTTCTGAGCTCTGCTGAAGTGTGAGGGCTGCAGGCCCGTTTTTATGCCAGAGGTCGGACCCAGCCTGACCAAGAGGGGACTCACGGGATAGCTAGGCACCTGTGATTGGCTGAGGGCCTGGAGAACAATGGAAAGAGGGTGGAGCAAGTATCTTGATTGACAGGTCACTTGGAAACTTTTGAAGGATACAAGCCTTGCAAAAGAAAGTGCAATTCAAGTTTAACTATGTTAGGAATTGAAGCCTTATAAATTAAACTGTATGTAATTGAAGGAATGCTCAGTTTTACTTTGCATGATTAATAGAAGGATAAGCTAGGTTTTATTGGCAATTGGGATGATAGCTACGGTCGGAGATATGAAGCAACAAGATACACATTTTAACCGGGTCCGGTAAAATACCGCTAAAATAAAAGTGGAGCTCCGGTAGGGTTAATGGAATTAATTAAGTTTACAGTGATGCAATTGTAAACAAAATGAAAGATTAAATATACCAGCTTAGTTGAATTTAATTCTATAATGCATTTAAATTAATTTTAAATTTGTTTGCAGTAGCTGACAAGTAAAATTGGTCGTCAGACATTTTTCATAACATTTAAAACCATCACCTTAAATAGGAATAAAAAATATCGTTCTAAGATTATGTATCCATACATACAGGGTGGTCCACAAAAAACTGACGACCCTACATTTTTGAAGTCCAACTTTTCTAGTTAGCACCCCCCAGAACCAGGACAGGATGTAAATCTTCCCGTTTCATTAGCTTTGATTTCTGTCCTCTCCTGGTTTTGAGGGGTGTTAGCTAGAAAAGTTGGACTTAGGTGGACCACCCTGTATATTTGAGATTTACGTGCCAAGTGACAGTCCCTCCTATTACACAACTAAGCTAGTGTTTTGGGCTTTTTGCCCCCAAGAATAATTATAAAATATATATAAATGCGTAAGGCTTCTTGAAAAATGGCGACTGGAATGCGAGTGCTACGGGTCAGTTTAATCGGTTTTTCTAATACCTGTAGAAAATTATTGAAGATGAATTTTCGAGTTCTGTTTTCGCAGAAGTGAAGAGGACGGGTTGGGCTATTAAGAGGTGAAAACTGATCGTTTTGGCCCATTATTCGTGGAGTTATTCAATTTGGAGCACTGAGGTCTTCTAGAGGCCTCGCGAGCGTTTTGAGAAAAAAAAAGTGTTCGTTGCGTGAACAAGGATCTTCTGTCCTCAGGTTTTTGATCGCTGGTGTTAAGGTGGCCACACCAAACGTGTTGAAATACGAAACCTCGTTAGACAATGTACAAAGAAAGATTATACACTATGGGAACGTATATATAAAGCAATTGTTTTGTTATGTTCAATAAATAACAATTTTGTTGCAACTTGATTCGGTTTTCTTCAATCTAGTTAGAAACGCATTACCATCAGTCTTAAACAAGGTGGCAGCAGCAAATGTTTATTTTTTTTAAGTTGGGAGTCCCTATCGTCACCATATAACCATATTCTTAGACCCCCTAGGCAGTTTAGGGTAGGCTCCATAACATCACGTAGCCCATTTTCAGCAACAGGGGCATGTTCCATGAAAACAACCACTGAAGTTTATTGCATGTCAATATTGTTTTACTTTAAACTAAATGCAAAGTCATAATAACAACAACAAATAATAATAGTAGACTAATTCTTTAAATATAAATTAATTTGTGTATTGTATTAGTAAACTAAATAAATACAGATACCACCCTATTTACATTGCCTGAGCAGGGAATCGGACCCACGACCTTTGAAACCAAAGGACGAGGTCCTACCGGCTAAGCCGTACTGACAGACATAGGCCGTGTCAGATGGCTTAGCGGTAGGACTGCTGCCTTTGGTTTCAAAGGTTGTGGGTTCGATTCCCCGCTCAGGCTGTCTGGCTTTTAAGTCCAAAAGGCAAGTTAAATAGATTTGCGTCTGTATTTATTTAACTCTTGTTGGGCTGTCGGCTTTCCGTCTTGTATTAGTAAACTTGTAATTTATACATGCAATTAACCTGTAATAATGTTTAAACAAAAATAGTCACTAGGAAAACAGACGAAACGGTTTTTTAACTTTGGTGAAAACTCGTGACAACAATACTCGGAGTTAAAATGCAACACCAAGAGTCCAAATTTAACATTAAAAACTCTAACGAATTTTTGCAATTGTTACTAATTTTATTCCTCATGCAGTTCAGAGACACGGCACTCACGAAACACCAGTTTGTTCACATTCCAACAAACAGGGGACAGGGAACCTGAACTTAACTGCGCAAGATGAGAAAGAAGGAAAGCTGCCATTCCTGGACGTGATGGTGAGCAAGGGAAGGGGAGGAAGAATGCACTGGGAACCGTATGAGAAACCTATGCATACGGAGAGGAGGATTGAATACAGTTAGGGCCATCTGAAGGCCCTACTGTTTACAATTGGAAGCCCGGCAAACGCCGTTTACAGTGGTTTAGGTTACACATCACAAAGTAAAGAACTACACTTTACCACCAAATGAAACTATTAAACAGTTCCCATGAAATTTTCGGTAAAGTAAGGGTCATTCACTTTCATCAGCAACCAAAACGTAAAACCCTAACTTCACAGAAAATTTCGTGGGAACTGTTTAACAGTTTCATTTTGTGGTAAAGCGTGTTCATTTACTTTGTGATGCCTGCTCTTTACAATTGGCGCGGAGAGATGAAGAGAATTAGAAGCCAACTCAGAGTGGAGACGGGGAATTTTGGTTTGAAAAAGCGAAGGTAAGTATTTGAGCCTAAGATACCCTGCTAAGGCAATGAACGAAGCCATTAAGAGGTCGAAAGCTTGTAAAGACCAACAGAGAGACAGCCCACCAGGTAAACCAGTAGTTGACAGCCTTGTGGAAGTGATGTCGTATCTCCCAAGAGCTGGGGAAAGAGTCCCAAGGGTCCTTGCAAAGGTCAGCATAAACTGCTACTTTAGAAGCTTGAAAAATGTGAGGAAACTGCTAGGTCGGAGATTTTGAGAGAAGTCAAAGAAGCGGACGAAGTTGAAGATGTAAGTGAGAATCCAGTGGCGGGAATTGAGCTCGAGCATCAACTCATCCGAAAGGGCCTTTACCACCACAACACAGGTACCAGACAAGGGCTTTGTCTTGCTTGGCAATACCCGAAGAGAATGGAGAGGAAATTGGACGACAACTGGATGAGAATGTTGAGGAAGCCCCGAGTAAAGATGTCTACACCCCCAGAAAACCCTGCTAGGGGGTCTGGGCGACCTCTGTTAGCTCCCCAGTGGGATCCGGTGCAGAGCCCTGGAAGCTAAGGATTTTGCACTCCAGCGAGCACTAAAATCGCGTAACAGAGAAACAAATTGTCAAGCAAATTTTTACTAGCCTACATCATGATTATTTTAGACACGTTCTTTCCAAATTAAATTAAACCAAGTTCAGTTTAGAATTATATAAACAGGCCCGTAGCTAGCTCTTGATGATTGAGGGCACGGGCAGCACGATAATGATAATTCGATAATATCGCGATACAAATTTTAGTTGATTATCATATCGCACCTTTTACCTGAATTATCGAATTATCGTGCAAACCTCAATGCTTAAATTGTCATCTTGGAAACCGTAATAGCTAGAAACAAGTGGTTTGCTGCATTGCGTACGGAATTACAAGGGTTCACCAACCAAGTGTGCAATGCTGTTGCTAGCCACTTTAGCTAAAAGTTAGTTTAATGCAAACAATGTTTAAGCATAAAGTAGCAGCACAACTGCTAGATTGTTTCTACATGCTGAGGACGCAATGAACAATGGCAAATGCATTCATGTCTACTGGCCAAAAGGTTAGTGCCACACAATTCACATTTGTGATCAACAAAATTAAAATGTTAAAGATCGGAATTTTACGTTGAGGTTTCATGTTTAAAGTTAAAAATATCAACTCACTCAACTTATTCTGATGAACGTCGGCGAATTTTCAATCCAAATCGTGGATTTTCTTCAGGCCAAAAAAAATATATTTACACTATTTACACGACATCTGGAACACACACTTGGACTACATCTAAGCTTCTTCGACTCTGCAGTGTTCGTTTGATTTTTGAAGTTTTATTGCTTTATTGCCCCTGTTGTGATTGGGCCAGATTTGGGCCAGTTTTGGTGCTTCATGCTGCTATGGTTTTGTGGGTGATGGGAAGGAGAGCTTTGATTTGGCCGAAGGCACCTTTAGTTAGGTTGCATGGTGGTGGATTTTGCGTGGCTATTGCGAGGGATTCAAGTACGAGCCTTGGATACAATTTCTTTTCGAAAAATCCTCGAACGCCACAATAATAAAATCACCTTTCAACCATACCAGAAACCCACCCAAACCAACCGCACCATTTACTTCAAATCCCACCACCGTGTTTCTATCAAACAGGCCATTTATAACAACGAGTTGAAACGGGCCAAAATTCGATCCATGGATCCCGACACACTCAACCATGCTACTTCGCAAACCAGGAAGAAATTCAAACTCAATCACTACCCAGACAACTTTCCACCACCCCAAAAAGCCAAAAACAATAATATCGAAGAGCCAGCAACACCCATAAAAACCATCACCATCCCCTACCTACTGTCAGTATCTGAACCAATCCGCCGCATTCTTAGAGAAGCAAACATCCGCACCAGATTTTCAACACCCCCTAACATCAAAACCCTCCTCAGACTGCCATCAAACCCATTCCAACAGCCTTAAGATCCAACGTTGTCTACAGTATTCCATGCCTGAACAATATATGCCCTACTACATACATTGGGCACACAAAACACTTAGTCAAAATAAGAAATTCCGAACACAAAACCGCTGTTCAACAGTTTGATTTAAATGATGGTCTGGCAGTACACCACGTCGACACCGGACATAACCACGATTTTGAGAATACCGAAATTTTATTTTTCGCAAAGAAATTGTATCCAAGGCTCGCACTTGAATCCCTCGCAATAGCCACGTAAAATCCACCACCATGCAACCCAACTAAAGGTGCCTTCGGCCAAATCAAAGCTCTCCTTCCCATCACCCACAAAACCATAGCAGCACCAAAACTGGCCCAATCACAACAGGGGCAAAAAAGCAATAAAACTTCAAAAATCAAACGAACACTGCAGAGTCGAAGAAGCTTAGATGTAGTCCAAGTGTGTTCCAGATGTTGTGTAAATAGTGTAAACATATTTTTTTGGCCTGAAGTAGACCCACGATATGGATTGAAAATTCGCCGCCGTTCATCAGAAACAGTTGAGTGAGTTGATATTTTTAACTTAAACTTTAAAAATTAAAATGGTTATTTTAGCCTCAAAATTTGTTTTATCGAGCTATTATCGATTACCGCAATAATTTTAGAAATCTTATCAGGATAAAATTTTTTTGTATCGTGCCATCCCTAATTGAGATGGGTTGGTTTAAGCAAAGACATTTTGGACCTTTAAGCAATATTGAAGCATGACGATGAACTGCTACCTTCAAGCAGTAGGAAGCCGAACATTTTTTTTTAAATGGACTATCAAAACAGGGGCGTCTATCTACTGGGAGGAATAAGACAAATGCTTCATAGAAATTTTAGGGGGGGGAGATCGCAAAAAAATTGTTAGGTTTGCCCGCAACGATTTACCTTAGAAGAGATAGCATGCAGAACAGTAGAACACATTGTAAGTGTAACCGCCAAGTAATATTCCTTCCAGAATCTTACTTTCCCCTTCATCCCCTCCCCTCCACCACCACCAGAGTTCGACTTAAGCAGTATCGCATCGCACTTTGCGATGCATTATTGTTGTTTTGCTATTCAATTTTTATTTTTTGTTGCAAAGCTGCGACGCAAAATGTTAGCTACTCCGCATGAGAACAGCATTCGTAGCAGCTGTTTTTACCAATAATTGGAAACAGCAAGTGATTAACTTATGTGGTTTGAGTTTCGTTTAAGCGCGAAAAAAAAGCAGTCAAAGTCAGTCGTTTTAATCAGGGACGTCCCTGTTTTAATAGCAGCATTGAGTGGATATAGGCCTAGCCCATGTAGCAGGAACGACCATAGGGGAGATGGTGGGAGAAAATGGGTTTTGGAAGAGAGCTCTTCCCGGTGCCACTAGTCCAATGCATGGCCCAGTGACAACCCTAACGATGCGCAACGATTGTGCAAAACTGCCACAAATGTCTTGAAGCTGTAGGAATGTTAATGGTAACTGCCCAAAAATATTATATAATTGAAATTAAAAATAAATAGACAGAATTTAAAAAATTGTCCATGAACACAACGAGAGCTTTGGAAGGTTCTGTCTATTGAGAAAATAAAAAGTAAAAACATGTGTTATGCCTAGGCCTATTTGTTTTTAAGAAGTAAATAAAACAAAAACTGCTAATCAAAATTCAGAATCTGCTATAAAAGTTTCATTTTGCATCGCAGTTTTGCTAATCAATATTTTGGGGTAAAGTCGAGCCCTGGCCACCACCACTACCGCCCACCTACCCTTTTCCTCCACCTCGATGCAAAATTAATGTCGGCTGCCTAGCGTAAGCAAGCACCGTAACGAGTCTGTGAGAAAACGTGTGCATTGCAGGCAATGCCTGCTACAAGGGGTTAGGTACTACAACGACGAGCTACAACCAAAAAAAAAAGGATGTCAACAATACACTCTCGTTAGAGGACAGTCGCTATCGGTGACGATTCAACCAAACTCTCGACGTGACAGCAAGTTCATTGTTTTGTACGCGGAATTAGGCCTACTGATGTAATCCGCTGCAGCTTTTTGTCGTTTATGTCTGCGAGTGCATACTACTGGCACTGGTGTGCTGATAACATCACACTTATCCCTGGTGGACCACGGACATATGGTAAGAATAAGTTGTTAATTAAACTACGTATTATTACACTGTAATAATGATAGGGTACCGGTAAGATGTATTCAAGGGTGTCGAATTTTCTAATTATGGAGGGGACAAGTCAAAAACCAACAGACAACCAAAATTTCGTATTTCAGGGTGGATGAATGAATTCTTAAAATGTGGGGGAGGTCGGGGTATTCTTCTTATGGAAGTCTTGCGCCTGGTCCCCCCTTCCCAAATTACAACCCTCGTAGTTTTGTAAAGTTGGAGGGGGGGGGGGGAGACAGGGCGGGCGCAGGCAATCAACCGGGCCGGTGGACCAATTATACGGCTGCCATCTCTTGGCGTCGGCCACGTAGCAACCATCTTAGCGCCGGTGCACACGTGCGTTTTTTGGACGCTGCGGCGCTGATGCGGTGACGCATCCAATCAATGCACACGTGCGTTTTATTAACGCGCGTTGACGCCGCGGTGCCGCTTCGGTGATGTATGTGCGCGTTCGGTTCCCTAACTCGTGTGCAAAAAAATTATAGTATGAAACCAATGATACAATGTTGCTTTTTTTGCCACCTCGTGATCAAAAAATACGAATTTTGATACATTGATGCACTAATTTAAGACGTACCAGGGGAAAATGTTATACATCCTTTGCAGATTAACTAAAAAATTCGGATAAGTTCTTTATTTACTTCCCAATGAGTCTTCAATCATTTCTGCAGCAACATTTCATATTTCAGGATAGTCCTTTACTCCCCCAATAAACAATTCCATGTCTATTTCATCGAAATTGGATGCCATTTTCGGTGACGCTTTTGCGGTAAACGGCGGATGTGTGCACCGCTCAAGTCATCCAAGGTACTCAGAGACGCAATTGCGTTTTTTTAACGCTGCGGTACCGCTGCGTTGGCCGGGGGGAATTGCGGTGCAAAACGACCGCAAGAGCGGCGGGCGTTAACGCAACGTCGACACAGGTACGTGTGCAGTATCCAACAGATGGCACGTAAACCAAACCGCAAATGCGGTACCGCAGCAGCAACCGCCCATGTGCACCGGCGCTTAGTTGATCATTTATCATTCTTCTTTGCTTAGCCAGCTAGAAAGCTAGCACCTGAAAAATAGCATTTTAACAGTTTGCGTGAGCTTGACTGAATGTAATAAAATCGTATGCCACAATAAAGTGAAAATTTAATAATCAGATGGAACTGTTTATATAGCAGTTTCTAGTATATTTAGAGGATGCTTAGGGGCCAACGGCCCCGAAAGGCAGCAAATACGGTAAAAAAAAAATACTGGTAAAATAGCTACCTTGCCTTGCTACTTAAATTCTTTCCTACCCTATGTTTGGGACTGATTTACGCAACGGGAAAAGATGAAAGTACATTTTTTTTTGTTTCTACTACATGTTTTGTGAGGGGCGAACTCCTCGGCTTGAAAACGTGGGGTACGTAACGGGAGTTGTAATTTGGGTTGTTACTCCTCTTCCCCCCCACTCCCCCAGGATTGATGCCTATGTAGCTTAGCGGGGATGGTGATGGTAACGGGGATGGGGACAGGGATAGGCAGTTATTATGAGAATCGGTCCAAATATAGAAAATTAATACGAGCATGTTCATTCTTCTCATGGCAGCAATGAACATAGGGCGAGCGTGTTCGTTATTTGCACAGTAGCAGTGAAAAATGTGAAAATCTTTTCTCTCCGACATACTGAAGTCTTTATTTCCTCTTCCCCCCAACCACCACCAAGAAAATATTCCTATAGCCACAGCCCTGGTGCCACTTATCTTACTCCTTCTCAAAACATGTCCGATTAAATACCTCACCGTTTTAAATTAGCGTCTCAATGTACGTAGGTTTTTAATAATCTCACAAAAGTATGTAACCAATACTGTTTTTCCTAAGTGCAAACACAGCATCTCATTCATGCTCGAACCCCACAAGAGGAATGCATTGAATCCCCCACACACTGCCCCACATTATGCATCATATTGAAACAATATTCAAACACACCACCTCCAGACATGGAATAATTACTTGGAATCATAAACTCGCATGAAAGTGAGTTTATCAGGAGTGCATTGCTCGTCAATCAGCTATCTTTGGGTTTTTTCATGCAATGCTAACTTTCCAAATCAATTACGAATGTATGACTAGGGCAGCAATACATAGCCTACATTTCCTTGTGATGCTGCATCAATTCAGCAACATGCAATTGATGGAGTAGTTATGGCAAACCAGAGCAGCCACACCTCCTGGTTTAAAATATTGTTCTGTTGTGATCAACTTAACAAAATATCCCTATAGGCCAGCCTAGCATTGAAGATTGTGGGCTGACATATTGTTTCTTACCAAATCACATTCGGGTAAAGAAAATAAACACGTCAAATGCGATAAATGACAGACCAGTAATTTATACAAATATTCCTTTGGTGGAATATTTTTAAGTGCTAGGCCTCCCCGAATTACTTGTGGTAGCCAAGGCCAAACGTGCATTAGACCTAGGCTTTGCTGATTAACCTTGCAATATAATTCCTGATAATGCTAGCTCTAGAGCCAATTAATCTTCTGTTTAATTGTATCATATCAAAAACCAAAACTGGTAAATGGGGCCGCCAAGTTCCGAATGGTTCGGCCCTTCAAAGGAGTGATATCAACACACCAAAACATTCGTCAAGTCAATCGCACCACTTAATAGTCTGAAGGTTAATTGAAAACTAGAACATTGCTACTTCCGGTAGCAATGTTCAAGGTTTCATTTAGCGTCCAAAGTATTATTTGGTGCGATTACGTTGGCGAATGTGTTGGTGTGTTGATATCACTCCTTTGAAGGGCCGAACCATTCGGAACTTGGCGGCCCCTTTCACCAGTTTTTGTTTTTGATATGATATCACTCCTTTTTTTTTAATTGTGTATTGACTCAACTCCACTACCGTGCAGATGTGTAATAAAGTGCCACTTCAACACCCAGAAGCAGAATAATTTCTGGCGGTCTGCGACAAGTTTTTTACAAACTAAAAACGGTCTGCGGGAAGAGGGAGGTGTCTGACGGAGGTGTTGCAGGTAGGGTGTGAAGGTGGAATTTTGCATTGTGCAGAATTTTGAGTTAGGCCCATTTTGGTTCATGAACAAGTTTCTTGCGAGAACTTTTTTCTAGACCTTTGCAGGTTGTTTTTTGCTAAACAACTTGAGAACGACCAAATCTATCGTCATGACAACAGCACCATTCAAAAGCTTTCGAAAAAAAGGTTAAAATGGTGTATTTGAATGTCAAAATCGATCAATTTTTGGCGAAATAATCGCAAATAGAAGACCAAGAAAAAAAGTGCAGGATAAATCGTACTGCAACACTGCCAGCCGTACTGCGACGTAGCGTCGCTCCGATTCTGCTACAGGGCGTTCAACAAGAAATTGGTTTTCAACAATTTACTACTATCTTTTGCCTATAGGCTGAACCATTCTCAACTCAGTCACCTCTTTATAGGTTTTTGGTTTGGTTTTAATTTTGTTGTAATTTGTTTTATTTAGTTAGTTTTGGTGTGTTGATATCACTCCTTTGAAGGGCCAAACCACTCAACTTGGTGACCTCTTTACCAGTTTTTGACTTTGTTTTTACAGTTGGTTTATTTTTCGTGAATTGGACGTGAATACAATTTCTTTGCAACGTATTCTAGAAGCCGAAAATCATGCCGCGGAAGATACACTAGTGTGTGTCTAGGCACGCACGTCAGTATACATATTCTCATTGGCCGTCCAATGAGAGACGATGACGACAATACTAACAATGGTTATAGCAATATTTTCGTACTTACGCGCCCTCCCCGTTAGACCCCCAAGCTACAAACCATAAAAGGTACGCAGTTCATATTGTACTGCACCCATTCGACCAATTTCATAGCTGGAAGCCTTCCCATTATCTCGGTATCGATGAATAATCACCCTATGGAAATTAACAGGGGGATGAGCGGACTACCTAGCTAGTAACACATTTACAACATTATTGAGGGTAAGATTTTGCATTGAAAGCAGCTTATCTGGTATTCCCACACGAGTTAATTTTTGTGAGGTGGGTCATTGCTCACGATATCAACACAATTTAAGCTTTTGTACCGCATTATTATTTTCCCCAAGTACCTGAAATGTGCCCAACTATGCTTTAAGATATACAGTCATCGCCAAATTATTATGGATTCGCCAAAAAAAGTACACCTTTTTCAATTAGAAGCATACATTGACTATTTAGGTTACTTGACTGATATTTAGAGCTAGGTATGTGTTTAACTCCATTTTACAACACTAAATAGCACTGTGTGATGCTTTTTGGCAGCTTTCCTAAGTTTGACACTAAAGGTCGAAAGAATCACTGCAAATTGCTGACTGCTGGTAGGAAGGCTCTCACCAATACTGTTAAGAATTTTAAGCTGCTTCACTAATTACGATGATGTAACCTACACAGATGGTTTTAACAGTTTTAGGCTTCTAGAAATGTAGTTGAACTTATTGATTAATGTTTTTGTCCTGTTCAGGTTCAATTCGAACAAACATCCAAAAAGCTCACAAGTGCACGTAAACCTGATCAAATCAAGGTGTTATTAAAAAAATACAAGCTTGATACAGAAGGGTATTGCAAAATAATTGCAAATTCACCTCTGGTGGTTAGTTTGGTAAAGAAAGAAGATGGACTTGCATCACCCAAGCGAAAGAGAAGATGTGAAAATAAATGTCTATCATCTGCCCGTGATGATAGGAAACTGATGCATCTTTGTCAAAGCAATCACAAACTGTCCTCAAAAAGTTAAAACACCTTTGGGAGCAATCACGGGTTATTGGAAGCCCAGGAACAGTCAGGAGGTGTCTGTGTGCAGCTGATAAGACAGCTCGACGACCACGAAAGAAGCCGAAAATCATGCCACGAAAGATGAAACAAAGACTGGACTGGACAAAACAGGACAAGGCTTGGGTTTCCCAACAATGGAGCCAGGTAAAACACTGTACAAAATTTGTATTGATGTGTTTTATCTTACTCCACTGTTGAGAAGCCCAAACATTGTACCATTTTGCCCAGTCGTCTTTGTTTCAACATCCACGGCATGATTTTCGGCTTCTTTCGTGGCCGTCGAGCTTTCTTATCAGCTGCACACAGATGGCTCCTGACGCTTCCTGGGTTTGTAATAACCCCAGGATTGCCCGATTGCTCCGAAGTTGGTTTACCTTTTTTTGACAGTTTGTGATTGCTTTGACAAAGATGCATCAGTTTCCAATCATCACAGGCAGATGATAGGCGTGCTTTCCCACATCTTCTCTTACGCTTTTGTGATGCAAGTCCATCCTTTTTCTTTACCAAATTAACCACTAGAAGTGAATTTGCAATTCCCTTCTGTGTCAAGCTTGTATTTTTCAATAACAACTTGATTTGACCATGTTTACGTGGACTTGTGAGCTTTCCTTTTACCCATTTGGATGAATTTGGTCGAATTGAACCTGAACAGGACAAAAACACCCATCAGTAAGTTCAACTACAAGAAGCCTAAAACTGTTAAAACTACTAATGTACGTCTTTGACAACTTCGTAATTAGGGAAGCAGCTTAAAATTCTTAACAGTATTGGTGAGAGCCTTCTTACCAGGTCTCAGCCATTTGCAATTATTCTTGCGACCACTGGTGTCAAACTTAGGAAAGCTGCCAAAAAGCATCACACAATACCATTTAGTGTTGTGAAATGGAGTTAAACACATACCTAACACTAAAATGAAGTTTTAATATCAGTTAAGTAGGCTAACCTAAATAGTCAATGTATGCTTCTATTTGAAAAAAAATGTATTTTTTTTGGCGAATCCATAATAATTTGGCCAGGACTGTAAGACACTGACGCAATAGCGTCGCGCTGCAATGGTTTACAACCTCGACAATTGAACTGATGTGATGTTTGTTGCCTAACTTGGTGTGACACACTAGCGTGTGTTTAGATTTTCGAGAAGTATCACTGACTAGCATAAAGTCAGGCAGTACCATATATTCTTTCAGTATTCTTCAGATCAATTTCTCAACGTAGTCAAGTCTGACTTTCACAAAAATTTTTTTTGTTTCGTTTTTTTTTTGTATTTATTAGTTACTTATTACTAGGCCTTGGCTTTAAAAGTTGTAAAAAACATATTATTGGCAAAGATATCCTACCACGTTTTGTTTACAATAAACAATCATTGATATATCATTGCACAAGCCCCCCATTCGATGTATACGGTATACTCCGTGTCGCAGCTGTGACGTCAACGCTGTAGAAAAAAATGAGTGTCTGCACAAAATATCCACCTTGCTACTATATTTCAATAATAAGCCTGCAGAAGTAAGCCATGCTGCCGCAAAAGGTGAAAACGTTTCTGCTATGAGGCACGTCACTTACGACCACAATGCATCGAGCAAGAATAAACACAAGTAGCCGTGATACATTAAGAAAGTAGGTTAGATGTTTTCTTAGGATTCTGATTTGACATGAAACTCGACCCATGCACTTACTTAGCGATTCCATTTCATGAATTAGTCACTGTGCCTTTATACGCTTTTCCCTTGTTTGGTACTATACAGCCAAAAGAATTCGTGTTTCACTAAGGATCGACTTGTGGTGTTCAACCCGATTTGGCACCATATTAAAGGAACGTACGCTTAAATGAAACTCCATATCTGACTGAACGACCATAGGCAACTGCCAGACTGAAGCCACACAAGTGAAGCCTAGCTAGACTCGAATGGCAATGTTGGCCTGAAATTCGGACCCTTGTGCTATTTTTGTGATGTCACTACTGGCGCTCTGAGAATGTCCCTGAGCAGCCAAAATAACAAACCGCAGCGTCTGTCAAAGTTTCGACCGGAACATTGGTATTTAGTAACGCCCCTTAGGCTTAATGATAATTTAGTAACAAAATTACGAACTGTACGTGTTTCTGATGTCGCTGTTGGTTAGGTTAGAATATTATACCTCGTTCACACTACGAGCCGTTAAACTCGTTTAAGCACGGCAGCCTGGACAATGTCGTTTTCAGTTTTACCAAACACTACTCGGACTCGATTAGTTGCTTATCGTTTAGCCCATGAAACGTATGAGCTATGATGTCACGCTTGAGGACACCAGATAAACATTAATTGAAACTGCGTTGTGAAAGGAGGCACAAATAAATCAATAGCAACAGTTAACGAAAAGTAAAGGGGATCAGTAAAATTAAATCGAAACAAGAACGCTGATGTGCGGGATGACAGCTCATCAAGCAACAGGATAAAGACGTTGGTAATGAAGGTAGGATTTTAATATGCTGTCATCTGAAAAGCCACTTTTGGAACCACTACCGCAGCGGCTCCAAGCTCGTCCACCATCGATCTGTATATGTGGATGGTTGTACTATCGCTATTGGTGTAAAAGGTAAATCAAGGTCGCCGTTCACGAAAATGATGTCAGTTTTTTTCCAAATTACGAGCCTCGCTCGCGCTGTCGCGCTCGCTGCGGCTAACTACATAACATCAGAAAACGCAACCAAAAACTTAGCCGGAAAACTTCACGCGCCGGAATCTAGATAGGCCAGCCATCTTTCTTGGAGCTTCTGCGGTAGTGGACCCCCACTTTTTATACTACATAGATTCAGGACACACATTTGACATTGTGGTGTGATCGCTTCTCTTGCCAACTCACACGTTTATCCTCGTCCAAGGTTTCGCTGAACGTCCAAGGTTTAACTGAACCGTAATGTGAACGTGGTATTGGGTCATTTGCCTTGCTTTGAATTTCAACAGGCAATGTGTTTTAACGAGCTTCCGTTTAGGTTACAATTAGATAGGTTTGTTTTGACAGCCTTCCGAGCTTGAAATTGAAAACCCACTTCTCAGCACGCTAGGTTTGTTGTGGTTAACTAGCCCCGAACAGCGTCTCAAGAATTGCATTCTGTGACCCCTGAACACTTTTCAATAAGGAATGTTTAATCAGACGGGTTGAAGGGGAAAACATTTTTCTATTCAAACTATTCTGCATTTGCAGTTTACCTTGACTTTGTCGTAGGTGTGTAATTCTAATTTATGAACGAAGGGGTTAAGCACTTCTGAGGGCACAGCATGGGAATTGTCCGGCATTGTATACATGTCTTTACGCTCCATTAATCATCAAGTCCACGCTGATTAACAAACACTCCCTTTTCAAGCAGCATCCACGTTATCTCCCACGGCCGCACCACCCAACATAACAGGTAAACACTCAAATCAGACGATCAGCTCGTCAAATACGCCATCTTGCATCCCTCGCACGCACCCACTTGCGCAGCGAGGCCAGAGCTAGACCTGTGCGCCGCCACGCCACGCCATACCGCCGACGATGATTTTCCTTAAGTTCCGCACACCGTTGCTGATAAAGTTCAAAATATAATGTCGGCATGACGTTCTTGGCCGCCGCCGTTAATTTTCGGCGCGCTAAGAGGTAGCTATGTGTTTCAATTCAAAATTTCATACTTTTAAATTTGAATTTGAAAGATTCCGGCAGGTAACACAAAATGCTTTTGACACCGAGTGTTCCACAAAGTTACCAGTTTTTGTAACAATAGGCGGTACCTTCCTAAACAACCAAACAGAGCGAACCAAACGCACCACTGTTGGTGACAGTTTGGCTCATTCCCTGCTAATATCCCTGTGGATGCAGCTTGAATGACGTCAACATCGTCAGTGATGAATCTGTTTCGTCAAAACTGTTCCCTCGCGCATGCTCAAACCTCTACCCCAGCAAACCACCTCCCAGAGATGATTCACAATTTGGCATTGCTCTCGTCGGGTCACATCTATTCGCCAATCCTGGTCATTAGCCAGGTCTGGTAGCGGTGAAGGTATGACGTATCGAAAGCTTTGCTGAGCTTGTTGAACTGTGTTGTAGTTTAGGAAGGTACTGAACGGCTAACACAACATCACTGCGCACGCGCGAGGCCAAGTTTGGAGCCAAACTGTCTCTAACAGTGGTGCGTTCTGTTCGCTCTGTTTGGTGTTTTAGGAAGGTGCTGAAGGGCTGACAAAATTTGGGAGCACTGTGTCAAGGCGCTGCTTGAATTGCAGAACAGAGGTTGCACTGACGTGTGGTGGTAGCTTATTCCAAGTGTTCAACACACGAAAAGAAAAAGTGTGCTGATGAAGGGTGGTGTTGCATCGGTATTTAAAAAGTTTGGCACCGTAGATGCGGGTCACCGGATTAGAGGATAGTGTGAATCAGTCAACTGAGGCTTGGTCTTTGCCGTTAAGTGTCTTGAAAGTCAAAATGTGGTCCCCTCTCACTTGTCGGTATTCAAAAGTTGGAAGCTTGAGCGCTGCAAGACGGTTTTAGTAAGAGGTGTTCTTGAGCCCCGCGACAAGCTTTGTGGCACGTCTCAGGACACATTCCAACTTGTCGCGGTCTTCTTCAAGATGGATCCCACCAAGCCTGTCCAGCATTCTCCTAAGATACTGTGCACCTTGCTGCGGTAAAGTAAAAGAAATGTTTATTCTGGTAAGGGTCGAGAATGTGGTCCGAATGATGGCAAGGGCCCCGTAAACCTTTGCAGTCACCATTTGAATGTGAGCAGAGAACCTCAAGTTACGATCAAATGATCACTCCAAGGTCCAGTAGAAGTTCCCTTTCTGGGAGGGCAATTCCAGGTCCCAAGTTGTATAGAGTACCTTCCTAAACGACCGAACAGAGCGAACAGAACGCACCACTGTTAGAGACAATTTGGCTCCAAACTTGACGTCGCGCGTGCGCAACGATGTTGTGTCAGCCATTTAATACCTTACGAAACTGCAATCATAGCTCAGCAAAATAAACAAGCTCAACAGAGCACTCGTTACGTCATACCTTTAACGTGACCAGACGTGGCTAATTGATTGAACTAGGCTAGGTTAATGAATGTGACCGGGCGCGAGCAATGCCAAATTGCAAACCATCTCAGGGAGGTGGTTGTGGGTGATTACCAGTGGTGGAACTTTTGAGCATGCGCAATTGACGGAAACAGACTAATCGCTGACGATGGTTGACATAAGCAAGCCAAATCAACACGGCTATAATAGCAAATGAGCCGAACTGTCACCAACAGTGGTGTGTTTGGTTCGTTCTGTTCGGTGCTTTAGACAGGTACTGGTAGTTTACCTTGTGGTGCTGAACGCCAAACTTCATAACGCCACACTTGTCTTCATTTAGGTCCATGTTCATGGCTTGAGTCCAGGACACCATACTGGAAATATTGGCCTGTAGTTCAGCCGTACTTACTGGGTCATCAGAAATAACAAAGATTTTAGTATCGTCTAGGAAAACACAGTTATCTTTGTCGAGATGTACAAACAAGGTGTTCATAATAAGAATGAAGAGGAGTGGGCCAAGCACACTGCCCTGTGGAACTCCACTGTGTACTTTAACTTCAGCAGAGAGAAACCCCTCCGGTGTCTATCAGAGAGGAAAGCAGAAGAAGTACCATCCACACCCACAACTAGCAAGAAGTGCACCTGAAAAACCAGCATTACGAAGGACGTCCAGAAGTGTGACATGCAGCCAGGTGTCAAATGCCTTGGCAAGGTCAAAGTAGGCTTCATCAGCTTGAAGTTTATTGTCGAGCCATTCGGTAATTTTATCGAGGTATTGGATAAGATTGTGCGTTGTTGATCTGCCGGGAAGACCGCCGTACTGGTTTTGGTGGATGATGTTGTTTTCGATTGCAAAGTTTAACATGGTGTTAAAAACAATCTTTTCCATGATTTAGCAGGGAATACTGGTAAGATCGGTCGGGCGGTAGTTCTTCGCAGATGATCTAGATCCATCTTTGTGGATAGGCGTGACGTGCGCAAGTTTCCAGGCCGTGGATACAGTGCCCTCAGTCTGGACTTGGTAGAAAGTTGCGCTAAGGCAGGACTAATAGTTGGGCCAAGTTCTTTAAGGCTCAGAGGATGGAGGTTGTCTGGTCCAAGCACAGAATATATGTTAAGAGACTGCAGCAATTTGAGGATGTCAGAGGTATCAAAATTGACCACACTGAGGGTGTTTGCTACTCTTTGAACGGTGTCAAGAGCAGGTTTGTTTGAAGGAGTGGTGCTTTTGAAGACAGACCCAAAGTAAAGGTTCAGTTCGTTTGCCTTTGCTAAAGGATCAGAGACAATGTCACCATGGGTGTTTTTTCAAGGGACCCACAGGGACATGACGGGGCTTTCTCCTGTTTATGCAGTCCCAGAATTTCTTTGGATTGGGAGATGCGGTGCTAGCAAGTTCTTGCTGATACACAGCGCGAGACTTTCGGATAAGAGCAGTGGTAGTGTCGCGTGTCACCTTGTGGTGTTCGTAATCAGCTATGCAGCGGGTCTCAGTATAGGAGTCACAGCTTTTTTTCTTCTGATTAAAGGCATCCCTAACAGTTTTGGTGACCCAGGGGTGGTGGCTCTTCTTCTCTCCCTTCTGCTTGACAGTAGGAGAAAAATGGAGTGTGGATTGATTGATAGTGTGGTGCAAAGGGTCCAAGAATCTTCGGTGTTTAAGGTAGCCATGGCGTCAGTAAGATTAGTATCCGTCACTGCTCTCCTAATATTGTTGAAATCGGCCCGATGAATGTTCAACCGGGTTCTGGTTGGTGCCTGTTGACAGGAAATCCAAATAAGTGTAGGTGCATGGTCACCGTTCCCAAGAGGATGGGAAAGGGCGACGTCGCAAATAGCACTGGATGTACATGTGGTAAGTACAAGATCCAAAATATTTGGCGTTTGTCCGTGACGTAACCTGGTGGGTTCATGGAAGTGCTGTGTGAGGTTTCTACTGGCGTAGGTGTCAATGAAGGCAATGTCAACAGCAGTGAGGTGCTGGTCTTCCTCTTCCGTCCATTTGAGGTTTGGCAGGTTGAAATCGCCAACTAGGATAATACTGTCACCATACTTATCAAATAAGGATTTAATGGCATTAATGAAGGAATTATTGTTGTCAATAGGACTGTTTGGTGACCTATAAAGGCAGGCAATGGCGGAGACATGGTGCCCAGGGGTCCCAGTTTCAATAAGGAGGAGATCATCAAATGTCTTTGGAGCCACCACAAGGTTGTAGTCCACGTTATGGTGAATGAAACTAATGCTCTCTCTAGTTTGGCCTTGGAGAGGGTTGAAAACTGTATGATAGTTTCTGAGGTTGATGGCCTCGATTTCGCGGAAGTTATTTATAGTCTTGGATTTTGCTTCAGTAATAACGACTACTGGAGGTTGGTGAGTATGGAGCAGAGATTCAAGTTCGTCAAGTTTGTTAGCAAGTGAATCGGCATTTGCATGTACAAGCAGGGTGGGAGAGTAGGTGGGGACAGGTGCAGGGGATGGGAGATGAGGCTAGTTGTGGGTGTGGATGGGTGTCGTGTGGTGGGAAACAGCAAGGAATGATTGGATGGGAGGGCGGGTTTGGGTGGAATAGGAGGAGGGGATTTGGGGGGATAAAGGGACAAGAAGGCTAGGCAACATTAGGTTAGGTAAAGGTACACCCTGTCATGTCTTGGAGTTTAGACAATTCGTAAGTTCCCCAGTGGATTAAAGAGACTGGACACAGTCGTAGCAAACAAGGGTGTGGCCACCGTTTCATCAGTGTCTTAGCTTTTTATAACATATACAAGTCAGGTGACCAGTTACGTCACCTGTCTATAGTAATCACATAAGTTCAGTATTGTATTACAATGTATGGCAAACCTACAGGCTATTAGTGTGTTAGTAGTGGGTACGGGTTTACCTGTCTATAGTAATCACATAAGTTCAGTATTGTATTACAATGTATGGCAAACCTATAGGCTATTAGTGTGTTAGTAGTGGGTACGGGTTTACAGTAATGAACGTAAGTGAGCTAAGGTGTGGTGCACACAAGTGGCGACACTAGAGATAAAAAACAAGAAAAAATCTAACGCCAGCTTAAACAAAAGAATAGATTATTTTTTCTGTCTATTCATATATTTCTATTATGAGTGCACTAATAGCCTTAAGAAGTGAAATTTATTTTAAAGTGGCACTATCACCGATTGAAAGCAGACGAAATCTGACAACATCTAGCGCTATGTAGTACTATCTAGCTCTTGCTTGCACCAAGCGAAGGAATGCATAACGGCATTTCTTTTAACGAAACAAACACGCCACGACATCCCTAATTATTGAGTGAAAATTTGGTACGTCCTCGTGCACCTGGGAGCAAGCTATAAAGGCCAACAATATCACTGCCGCTAGGTGGCGCCATGGTATTTTCGTTTGTATTTCAATCGGTGATAGTGCCACTGTAAGAAAACAAGAGAGCTGTCAAATCGCTTCCAAAGAGAAAAACTGCATTTGTTAAAGCTGATAAATCTTAAAATTAACATTTGCAAAAATGGTTTAGGAACGTCTAAAAAATCGGTGTCCCTTAAATTTCTCTTCTTAAATCTGTGGTTTTACATTTTACATATTTTGCTTTCAATATTTTTTTTTGAATATCATCTTTTGAATTTTTGGTTTGACAAGACGGAATACAGCTGCAAATTTTGGAAATTCATAGGTCGAGAAAATTCAGCTGTGTACGCCAAACCTCTTATTCATCGTTAGACCCCTCAGCCGTTCAATTTTACGTTATTCGGCTGGCTAATGAAAAAATTCGGCCGATTTTCGGTTAGCCAAGCTTAGCTGACAATTTTTTCGGCCGCTAACGGCTTAAGTCAATTTCGGCGGCTATCGGCTTAGCCTACACTAATTTTGGCAACTCCTACATTAAATTCGGAGCAATATAAAAAAATTTTAGAATCTAAAGCATTATTATGTAGCCTATGCAGGTTTTAGTTTTACGCCACATCAAATTTTAAGTAGGCTACGTCAACACAATTTTAGCACATGAAATATGCTGCAAATCATAACCTATACAGAGTGGTCCACAAAAAACTGACAACCCAAAATTTTTTAAGTCAAACTTTTCTAGTTAGCACCCCTCAAACCAGAAGAGGACAAAAATAAACTAATGAAACAGGAAGATTTCTGGTTCTGAAGGGTGGTAACCAGAAAAGTTGAACTTGGAAAATTTTGGGTCGTCAGATTTTACATGCGGCCATGGAGCGGCGCAGCGCAGCATACGCGATCATTCATGACCATAGAACTGTATACGTGAAAAAATTTCATTTTACCACATACATTCTCTTTTTTTGGGGGGGGGGGGGAATGTTGATTCTATTAAAACTGGTGCACGTAATTCCGAATCTAAAAACACAACTCGGCCCTCGTCATCTGTTTTGGAGTTATGTAATTAAGGTCAAGTGGCTACGGAATCGTGCGAGCGATATCTCCTGGTTTCCATTTTTATCAGCTGTGTGCGCCCTGCAAGCAGGGAGTTTCAGTCATGTGACCAGCTCAGGACAAGCTCATTGGCTAAAGCTCGCAGGCAGCGCAGAGCGGATAGAGGCCATATACCCCTACCAGTCCTGTGTGATCGCTCGCTCTGTTTCGTGAGTGCTAACTTGATGCCAAGTGGAAGTTTTTAGGTCCGATTCGCGTTTCGAAGATTCAAGGTACAAATTCAAACTGTTCAAAAAGTGAGACCGAATCGCAACTGAGTGTGATATTTAACAAATTAAAAATTATTTTATGGCTAGCCTGTATATTTTTTGGCGGCGGCTGGTTAATGGCTAGCCAAACAAAAATAAGGCGAATATTCGGCTGACCTATTTCCGGCGGCGGCTTCGGCTATCGGCGGCGGCTGAGGGGACTATTCATCGTCTGGTGTGGTTATCGTGCACCCGCACACAGGACGATGTTGTTTCCAAGAAAAAACAAGAAACATTCAAGATTAAAATCATGGAATCAATTTTCCATACAATCAACGATAACTTCACAGGTTGTCCGCGCGACACATTTTAAAATTAATTGGTTAATTCTGGTTAATTAACCTGGTTAATTCTGGGCACAGTTAACTTTAACACATGTTGCCAATAAATCAATGTTTAAAATAAAACCCTCTATTGGGTTACGAATAACATGGACGATTAATACGGAATTTACAGCTTGCTACGCTGTGCTGTAAGTTAATGTGTTATTTTTTTTATTAAAGATTCAAACAATCTGGCGCCTTGCAAACTCGTTTGTGGCCACCCGTAATTACGGTTTGGTTTTCACTTTCAACTTATAATAATAATACATTCCACAGCCAGAAAAACTGTGGGGGGTCAAGGAAGGGATCAATATGCTCCACTTACACCAGACCCAAAATTAAAAAAACAAGATTATGGTTCAAACAAACCAACGTCAAAAATAATAAAACAGACATCAACCACAACTAAAAATAGCGTAATATGATAGAAACATCACAAAATGCATACAATACAGTGGGACTAAAATCAACTCAAAAGCATTTTAAGAAACCAGATAGGTCTGTCTTGCGGAGATTATTTTTGAAACTAGCCAGAGATGTCGAGGATACAACCGCAGATGGCGGGGAATTCCAGACAGGGACTGTCCTGTTCGAGAAAAGTGTCTATATGGTTCTCTATGGAAGGTACCAGTGATAAGTTTAAAGGTGTGTCCTCGAGTACGAGTCAGGTGACTCAAGGAAAAGAATTTTTCATAATTTAAGTCAGTAAGTCCACGAAGTAAAGAGTAGGTGAGGCAAAGATCAGCCTTGAGACGCCTCAGCTCGAGTGAATCAAGTTTAGGCCTTTCAAGGCGAAGTGAATAAGACTGGTTGTAGAATCCAGGCAAATATTTAGTGAAAGCTCGTTGGACAGATTAGATCTTTTTTATGTCCTTTGGTTTCAGATTCCAGAATTGGCGATTTAATCGCTTTTCTTTTACTACGATGCTTCTCAGTGAGAATTGGCATGCGGCTGGTTTGTAAAGGTAACTGGACGTTTTCTGTTTCGCAAATTTGCCGATCGGGCGCGCTGGTATCGTGAAACAAAACGCCTGGTACCATACCGGAGCAACTTAGCTCTGTACCGGAAACTCCTTCCGACTGAACTGTTGTGATTGGCTTGGGTGTCAAGCGACTCTGGGAATGACAAATGGTGGGCATTGATTGGTTAGCTACGCACTCGCCTGATCGTGCGTTTGAAGGTAACTTTGTTTAACTGGCCTGGGACGTCAACAAAGCTGGTAAACGAACCAATCGATTGTCGGCTTTTATTTTTCTTAGGCATTGAAACCTCGTGACTGGCTTGAGCATGCGTGTTAGAATCCAAAGAATGCATAGTTTTGGATTTTGGGTGTTCTTGGAAATTAGCTGGATTTTCATGCAACACGGAATTTGACGAATTTTGTGCTGGCTCTGACAACGGCGTGCTTGAATTTACCGTGTAGTGAATATTATCTGCCAACACTCTTTATAATAATAATTATTATTATTATTATAAGGGCTCACCTGTCTCTAAGGTGAGCCTTGCGTTTACAAACTAAAACTTTCCCCTACATTAGGACACTGTATATTTCATGAGCCAGTACCTCATTTATAATTCCGGTAGCCACAATTTATTGAGAGTGCAGTTGAAGTTGCGATACCACACGGGGAGATTTATTTAGTATTTGTGCAACATTTTATTTTGTGAACTCTCGATTTGTTTGTGCTGATGCTCTTTTACTTTTGCAATAGGATCGGGTAATAACAAATCTAAACGTGATTTAGGCTCATGATTAAAATAAAGCTTAGCTGATGTTGCTTGGGTAGTAGTACTGAGTGTGATTTGGGAGGATTCAATATAGGTGTTAATACTATCCTGGATCCCGAAACCATCGCGTCATGCAGCTTTGTAGATTTTCTTGAAGTTTTTTTTTTACAAAGACCTCTGCGAGCCCGTTTACCCAGGGGGAGAAAGCATGTTCGGTTAGAGGACGGATGCCTTTGGATTTAAATCAATTTTGAAACAAACTAGACATCCATTGAGGTCCGTTGTCAGTAACAAAACAGTCCATCAAGCCGTATTCGGCAATGTGGGTATTCATAATCTCTATGACTTTCTCTGAAGTTGAGTGGAGTCATCACTTTGTGCTTCACAATGGCCGCCTTCAATTTCATGTCAGTATGTTAACCCTACCCAGATTACCCTATAATTACCTAATAGGCTATTCCATTATTGTATGTAGTATTATTAACAATCACATGACTTCCTGTATCACTCACTATATATACCGATCCCTACAGGAAGTAAAACTGTCTTATCAGCTGTAGCCTACACTTTGGTAGTCCGTGTTCTTTCTTTACCATTGGTGCCCACGCTGGGTTTAGGTGTGTCCCTGCCCAGGACATCACAGTTGGTGACGAGGCCGGTACCATTGGTAAACTTTAAATGTTAAGCTTAAACTGATAGGTCTTCAACCACATCGTTGCTCCATATTTGTGGTAAGTTGCACATTTTTTTCATTTGGCAATGAAAATTAGTGCTCTGAATTCCTATCAGAGTTTAAACTTTTTCAAACCGTGTTATTTTGTTGTGGTAGTGAATAGTGATACAAAGTGATAATAGTTAAATTTAGTAACTTAACAACAAGAACCGAAGTGGGCAATTCGATTTATTATGGTTAATTTTACCTTGGCAGTGTTCTAGAGCGACGCACTGGCTTGTCCGCACAGGCAGTACTACAAACCTGAAGGCCCGTAAAATGCGCTGCTAAATTAACCCTGTTAAATTCGATTGTGCCATTGCCCCATATTCGGGCTGGTGTGTGCCGGTGTAAAATTTAACACCATGGGTTTATGCTTAAACTTAGTGAAATCTGGTCTGTGCTGAGGCTTAGGCCAGAAGTGTTGTTTTATAAAATGTTGCAGTAATTGTGAACGTAAAAACATTTTTTTTAAAGCCTAGTCCCTTTAAATTTAACTTGTAGGCAGTTAATTTACAATACTAGGTAGGCTGCAGTCAAGCTTGATTTATTTATGTGTATAAATAGTTGACTGGTAGTCCTGAGTGCTCCAGTTTAATTTTTGGCTTATGCCAAAGATAGGTGTCGGTTGCAAAACACCTGAAGCTGCTAAAAGTAGTAGCGAGAGTGAAACTGAAAATAATTCAGTAGTGAACGCTAGCGTTAGTGAAGCTAATTCAAATTTAATTTTAAATTTTGAATCTAATAGTAGTGAAGACGACGTAAACATGGGCTCGTCTAAAACCGCTGGTTTATTCTCGGAATTCGATTGTGAGTCCGATACATGGGAGAAATACTCCCAACCGAATCAGCTATTATTTTAAAGCTAAAGAAATACCAGCAGCCAAACAAGTGAATTTTCTAATGGCATCTGTAGGCCAGAAAATGTTTGATAGGATTTTAAATATAATTTCACCTGATTTGCCAGACTGATTAACTTTTGACGAATTAGTTAAAAAAAGTCTAGAAGACATTGAGCCAGTGCCCTCCGTGGTATCTGAGTGGGTAAAGTTTTTCATAAAGTCGCAAAAATCAGATGAAAGTATTGGGGAATATTTAGCTGCACTTAAGCTCATGACTAAATATTGTGACTTTGCTAAAATTACAGACGTTAATAGCGAAATGATTAGGGATTGCCTAATTGGGGGGGGGGGGGGAGACCCAATCTGAAGTCATTCAACGCGAGTTGTTGAAGCAGACTCTGGATTTAAAGGCTACAACATCCTTAGCTTTAGCTTTGGAATCTGCTGAAACCGACCAAAGCGTTTTGAGAAGCCATACAAGTGCTGTTAATTATGTAGCTAAAAAATCTAGCAAAATGCCTAGTAGGCCTAAATCCAATAAGGATTTTATTTGGTATTGTTGCGGCAAACCTGGCCACGTGAAAACATGCTGCAAATATCGCGAGTATACTTCTGGCAGATGCCACACTGTTGGCCATTTAAAAGCCGTGTGCAGAAAAGCTAGTCATTCAATTACAAAACCACTGGACCACTCTAAAGCAAGTTCTAGCACAAATTTTAAGGCTAGGCCGAAGTCTAAACAGAAGTATAGCTACAAAAAAACCGTTAATAAATTCAAACGCGATAGTGACAGCGACAGTGAAAATGACCAGGATGTTGTCGCCGAAAATTCAGTCTGGTTCCGGGTCTGATAGCGATTAAGACAACGACTATCTTGTTCTGAAAAATAATACTCTTGGACTGTCAGGCTGCGGACCAGATTTCAATTCCCCTACAAACCAATAAGATCATAGTAGTAGCTAATTCTATGAAAATCCATAAATGGAAAATGCCAGTCTGCCTAAATGGTGTCAAGCTTGAAATGGAACTTGATTCCGGGGCAGACGCATCCATTATTTCTATTGAGTGGCATCAAAAATATTTTGTGGACTGTCCTTTAAAACTCAGTCCGTATTCGATACACTCATACACTGACGGAATTGAGAACACGATTTACACTGTAAGTCTGAACGTTGATGTTAAAGGTAAAGGTCAAATTTTACACTTGGATGCTTTAGTTTCAAAATTGTATAAACCTGCTTTAATGGGAAAGGATTGGCTTTCTATTTTTCGAGTTAATTTCCATCCATTTTATGACCTACAAACGAAAGTCAAACCTACGAAAAGTGTAAAGAAAATTAAAACAAGTATTACACGAGTTGATACTTCCAAAATAGTAAAGGATTTACCTGAGCTATTTAGTGAAAGCGTGGGTAAGTTTAGGAATTTCAGAGCAAAAATTCATTTAAAACCTGACGCAAAGCCTGTGTACTGTCGTGTAAGACCAGTTCCGTTAGCACTCAAAGAAAAGGTTTACCAAGAAATTCGTAGGTTGGTTGGCCTTAGATTTCTAGAGCCTGTGGAGACCTCTAAGTGGTCTACGCCCATCGTCATTCATAAACCGGATGGTCAAATCCGGGTGGTAGGTGATTATAAAACAAGCGTGAACCCCCAATTGGAAGTCGACCACTATCCGGTTCCCCCGGCCGCATAATTATTTGTTGAATTAGCAGGCAGTGATACTTTTTCCCTTATCGATCTTAAGGATGCCTTTCTGCAAATTGAACTCGATAAAGAGTCACAAGAAGCTTTAACAATAAATACACCCCTAGGTTTGTTAGATGGCTTCGCGTACCCCTGGGCCTAGCGTCCAGCCCTGGTATTTTCCAGAGGGTAATGACTCAAGTCACCAGTAAAATCCCCAAATGTCTCCCCTTTCACGATGACATCCTGGTGAGCGGGAAGGGGGTTGCACATGACGAATCGTTAAACAAACTGTTAAATGCTTTACAAGATGCAGGAGCCAAACTTAAGATTAAGAAGTGCAAACTGTCGCGGCCTGAATTAAAATATTTAGACCACATGATAAATGCAGAAGGCCTGCATACACTCCCTGAGGTTATCGAAGCAGTCACAAACGCTCCTAACCCAACATGTATTCAAGAGCTACAGCGCTTTTTGGGTTTTGTAAACCATTACTCAAAATATCTACCAAATCTCGCTCATATTCCGTCACCAATTACACGTTTATTAAGCCCAAGTGTGAAGTGGGTTGGGGGGGGGGGCAGAATGTGACCGAGCCGTGAGTAAATTAAAAATTATTTCTTAAATCTAAAGTTCTGGTCCACTACGATCCGAAATTAAAGCTCAAACTCGTTTGTGATGGCTCACCCTATGGAGTCTGCGCGTGCCTCATGCATGTCATGGAAAACGGAGAATCTCGACCGATAGCTTTCGCTTCACGTAAGCTAACTCAAGCCGAAATGGGCTACTCACATTTTGATCGGGAAGCTCTCAGTGTGGCTTGGGGAGTGAAGCGGTTTCATGAATACGTTTATGGTCAGAGATTCATACTGCAGTCTGACCAAATGGCTGTAGTTTGAATTTTTGGCCCTCAAAAAGGAATACTGCAAATGGCAGCCGCCAGGGTTCAGCATTGGGCAGTAATGCTTAATGCGTACGACTATAAGTTTGAACACATTCCCGGAAAGCTTAACTTAACAGTAGACGCGTTATTGCGACTTCCCCTGCAAAATACTGAGGAATTTGAAAAAGCGGAAGAACAATACAATATTCTTGCTTTAGAAACTGTTTCAAATCTTCCAGTTTTAAACGAGACACTCGTCCTTGAAAGTAAACGTAATAAAATTCTTTCAAAAGTTTATCGTTACGTGAACCATAGATGGCCTGACAAATGCGAAATTCCCGATCTGTTACTATACTTCACACGCCGTGCTGAAATCTCGGTCGAAAACAAAACCTTATATTGGGGGTATAGAGTCCTGGTGCCGACGGCCTTGCGGAGACAAATCTTGAAAGATCTACATAGTGCTCACTTAGGCATAGTTAAATTGAAAAGTTTAGCTAGGCAAAAAGTCTGGTGGCCTAAGATTGACTATGACATTGAAAACAAAGTTAATTCATGCCAAAATTGTCAAGAGTATAAAGATGCTCAAACAGCTGGGCCAAAACACATGTGGGAATATCTACTCAAGCCTAATGCTAGAATGCACGCGGGTTTTCTCGGCCTGATGAACAATTACATGTTTTTTTATACTTGTAGACGCACATTCAAAAATTCCTTTTGTGCATAAAATGAAGACTACAACGTCCGCACGAGTTATTGACGTGTTAAACAATCATATTGCTCAATATGGTTTAATGGACAGCTTAGTTATGGACAATGCTGCCCAATTTATGTCCTCAGAATTCCAAAATTGGTTAAAATCCAATGGGATTAGGCATATGAACGGGCATAGTTTTGCCCCCTGGACCAACGGATTGGCAGAAATTTATGTCTGCAATTTCAAGAGAGTCTACAAGGCCGCGTGGCGACAGGGGTCTACTATTCAAGAAAGTATAAATTCCTACTTGTTATCAGCGCGTATCACTATCTCCGCTACCATGCAAGCAACACCCGGAAATTATAGGCTACTTTACCTGAGAATTAAAGTCTCGGCTGGATTTATTGTTCCCTGATCCTATTGCAGCCGTTCGCTGTAAACAATTACAACAAGTACAGAGCACCCATCATCGTGAGTTGAAACTGTATCAAATAGGCGATAATGTTTGGTACCGTGACTTTAGTACTACGAACGATAGGCTATGGTCATTAGGTAAAGTAACTCGGATAGGCAGTAATCAATCCTACATTATCGTTGACACTAATGGTAATGATATTCGCAAACATCGCGAACACTAAGATTACATACCACTGAGCATGAATATCCAATACAGTCACCAAACGCAGTTAATCCAACGGCGAAAAGCAATAATTCCATCGTGAATAATAATGAGCAACTTCACTCTATTTCAAAACGCATGTCTTTTGGCGGTAATACACGTGAAAAGCCAAGTTCCGCTGACGTAATTCCTGCTCGCAGATCTCTTGGCCAATCCAGAAATTCAATTTCTGTTGCCGAGGGCTCCTATCCACCAATCAATCAGCTTGGAAAATCACCTGAGAATTTGCCTCGCAAGTCACCAGGTGGCAGGAAATCTCCAGCGAAATTACCCCTCACACACGAAGTGGATGAGTCTACTAACGTAAATAACCAATCACCTTTGGCTAATAACACCGCCTCTTCCGTAGAAAACTTGAAGCCAGAAAGGTCACAACCTTCATCGGTTGTTATGTCACCATCTGCTAAACAACCATCACCGAAGCCAAGTCATGCTAACAAGAAATCGAAATCGAATCCAAATAAACGT
The DNA here is from genome assembly GCA_023313725.1 of Lithobius niger. NCBI lineage: Eukaryota > Metazoa > Arthropoda > Chilopoda > Lithobiomorpha > Lithobiidae > Lithobius > Lithobius niger. The sequence goes on from JAHWFP010087518.1 coordinate 107,835, forward strand.
AAAGTTGTGCTATCGCCAATGCAAGACGATATTGCTGCGCAACTTCTAAATCCACCAAAAGGTACAAAAAGACTGCGTAGAGGTCCTGACAAGCTCAATTTGTAGTTTTTTTGGAAAGTACCAAGTGGGTACAACTTCTTCGTTTTTCATTGTAATCTAGTTGCTCGTGAATTTAACGAAAATTCTTTTTAACTTGTAGCGAGTAACGCTAATATGTCTGTCTAAAGTTAATCGTGCAGAGAATCGGCTGTGTTAATTTTAAACAAGTCCTCCTTTAAAATTAGGTAAAAATGTAGTGTGTATTGTTGTTTGTGTAAAAAATAATTTCCCGGTTTTATCTCTTTGGTTCTTTTTTGTATTTTCATGTACAACATCCTTCACACATCGGAACTAAAAATTGCTGGAGCAACAATTTCCACTCCGGTGTATCTCTAACCAATACAACATCGGCAACCAGTCTTTGTTGGATGCCAGATGTCCACAGCAACGCTGTAGCGTTCCAGCTGCAGTAATGTTTGCTGCAAATAAGAAATTTAACCAAAAAAGGCTACATGGAACAACAACTACACTAAAATTTCTAAAATGAACTTACTATAAAAAATTGATCCTGAAATTTAAAGAAAAAAAATTTAACCTGACAAGTTTTCAGTCAGTTTCTGAAATGTTAATTAAAAAAAAACCTGAACATCTTAAGTTTTTGTTTTGTAAACAGCTTTCAAAAAATAGTGTTTTTTTTTTTTCTTCAAAAGCGAAAACATATGTATCTTTCTTTAAAATAGACAGTGAACTAAAAAAAATATATCTTGCCTTCGTAATCACGATTTTATTTTCAGCTAGGCTTAGATTATTTTTTTTCTGTTTTTTTTTCTCGCTCGCTGTATTGTGGAGTCGTCAGTTGTGCGCTCCACAATGGCCGCCTTCAATTTCATGTCAGTATGTTAACCCTACCCAAATTACCCTATAATTACCTAATAGGCTATTCCATTACTTTATATAGTATTATTATCAATCACATGACTTCCTGTATCACTCACTATATATACCGATCCCTACAGGAAGTAAAACTGTCTTATCAGCTGTAGCCTACACTTTGGTAGTCCATGTTCTTTCTTTACCATTGGTGCCCACGCTGGGTTTAGGTGTGTCCCTGCCCAGGACATCACAAGTTGTTACTTTAATTTTGTGAACAAATGGTATTTTAATATACGCATTTACCATAATTAGAAGCGTAGTTGTACGCGGGACCGCAAAAATCCGCGTGAAATCTGGCATTAGCTTTGAATGGGTATTCCCATGTGTGTTGCTTGGTGACTCTTGGCAAATTGCACAAGGCTTAACCTTCTTTTCAATAGCTGGGTCCATAGACGGCTACCAGATTTTTGCACGAGCGAGACCTTTCAGTTTAATAATTCCCAAGTGAGAACTGTGTAGATCTGTTAACATTTGTCTCTGTAAGGCTGCAGTGACGATTACTCGATAGCCCCAAAATAGCGTATTTGACCCCACAATAATCTCTGTGCGCCTAATAAAATATGGGAGTAATTCTTGGTCGTCACAATGACTAGTCCAACCATGCTGAACTTATCAATAAAATTTACACAAAATGAGGATCCTTACGACTTTCAGCAACAAGGATTTCATTCAAAACTGGAAGGTTTGAAATGGTTTCCAGTGCTAATATGTTGTATTGTTCCTCCATTTCTTCAAATTCCTCAGGATGGGGAGTCGTGACAACGCATCAGCAGTTAAATTTTGATTGCCTGGAATGTGCTGAAAATCGTAAGAATAGCCGTTCAACATAACTGCCTAACGCTGAATTCTAGCCGCTGCTATCTGAGGTATAGCTTTCTTTGGACCATAGATCCACAGAGGGCTTGCTGATCAGATTGGAGTATACATTTCTGACCGTAGACGTACTCATGAAAACGTTTGACACCCCAAGCAACGCTTTACGCCTCACGGTCGAAATGACTGTACGCCTGTTCCGCTTTGGTGAGCTTTCTAGAGGCGAATTCAATGGGTCTAGACTCCCCATTAGGCATTACATGCAGTAGGCTACAACCCACCCCATAGGGAGAGGTGTCAGAGACTACTTTAAGCTTTTTTTTAGGGTCATAATCAATCAGGACGCTTGAGTTAATAAAAAGATGTTTAACTTTCTCCACCGCTTGGTCGCAGTCTTTCCCCCAAACCCGTTTAACTTTGGGGCTTAACAACTGGGTGACAGGGGCAATAATGTGAGCCAAGTTTGGGAGGTATTTTGAATAATGGTTCACGAACCCTAGGAAGCTTTGGAGCTACGGAATATTTGTGGGGTTCGGAGCTTTGGTAATTGCTTCGATAACCTCAGTTAATGTGTGCAGACCTTAAACGTTAATCATATGACCAAGGTATTTTAATTCAGGGCATGACAGCTTGCGTTTTTCAATCTCGGTTTAGCACCTGCATCTTGAAGCACAGTCAAAAGTTGGTTTAACGATGCATCATGTTTTTGACTTTTGCCATTTACCAAAATGTCATCGTAAAATGGGGATTTGGGGATTTTGCTTGTAATTTGCGTCATAATACGCTGAAAAATCCCAGGACTTGAGGCTAAGCCCAAAGGCACGCACAGCCATCTAAAAAGTCCATGTGGTGTGTTTATCGTTAAAGCAGCTTGCGACTCCTTATCCAATTCAATCTGCAAAAATGCATCCTAAGAGGGAGTGCAACACCTTTGGTTATCTCAATTCTTACTACTAGATGGCACCAGTGTCTACAATGTATTTCAGTTACGATCTTAGTTCCACTTTTTCTCAGTTATTTTCCGACATTATAGTCCCAATCTTGTTTCTAATGAAAGAGAATCGAATTGCCTAGCGAAGTGTGGAGGCAAAATTATCTAAAATATATTTTTGTACTTTGGAGCAATATTTTAAGGTTGGCTGAATGAAAGATAAATAAAAACTGTAAACGTGATTTCCATCCGATATCTAGGAATTAAATCGTTTTCTTCATTAAAAAAGTGTTATTGATTTAAAATTAAACAACAAAATACCATAATACGCAGGTGTTTGAAAAAATCGTATCTTTTCTAATCGGATTCGAACGCAGAATGTGACGAGGCATATCGACTAAGAATGGCTGGATAGCAGTTCCAACGCTCGTCAGATCCGTGCGTTCGGAAATCTGAGCCAAATGACGTTTCACACGCGATTGTCGTAAAAACTGTCCTAACGCCGGGGATAACAGTCACGGGGTAAATCTACCTCCGAGGTAGTTTACCTCCTGGGGTAGCTAACCCACAACTCCAGGGCAAACGGAAAAGGGGAAAAGTTCGGTGATATTAGTCAAGAGGTAAGTTGAGGGTTAGCTACCTCGGAGGTAGTTAACCCTCAACTTACCTCCCTACTTACCCCTCAACTGATTCGGAGATATCAGTTAGGAGGTAAGTCAAGGGGTAGCGAATGTCAAGCCGTGATTGGTTATACATCTGACGGTGACGTGTTTTCATACACTTTTGAATAAAGCATGGCCCTGATTGGTCAACACGGATAAAGGAGAAGGACATGAGCAAAAAATGCATTTAACCAGCTGAGCATCTGTCGAAATAAACGGTTCATCAGAATGCTACCACAGTTAACTGTACCAAAGAACCAAGGAAAAACCACACAACCACCGACAAAACGACCTTCCTTAAATTGTTGAAAGCCTATGTGTTCATAATTGAAAGCAAAACCTTTTTTATTTGGTTGCCCTTTCGGTAGAAATAATTAAAAAGGCTTTCAAAATAAAGACTTTCAAAACAAAATCATAAACCATGAAAACTAAGGCAATTCCAGGATTGCAGTTTATGGGCCGGTCATCAATATTTATTTTTACAGACCTATTTCTTTAGACTGCTTTTCGTAGGGGACGGAAAAATAGTGCCTGCCTTTATTTACATCTTCTATTGAACATTTTACTCTTTGGCCTTTTTTAGCGCCATTTCCCCTTTTTTTTAGAGCTACTTGCCATTTTTGAGTACCATTTGCCCTTTTTTACTGCCATTAGCCCTTTTTAGTGCTATTTGCCTTTTTCCCGATGGTGATTCACTCGACCAACCCCCCCCCCCCTCTTTTTTTTGAACACCCTTGTGGTCATAATTCAGACTGCACTGAATAGGAGTTAAACGTTCTTCCTGACAGCAATATTGATGTAAATAAACATCGAAATGCGCTGCTTAGCTATTGGAGGTGTGTGAACAAACGCGTACGTAGGCGAACCTCTCATTTGAGATATCTTTTGTCAAACTGCTTTTCTGTCAGCAATAAACACGACCTACCTTTTCGGACCCAAAATGTCTGATCCAGAAAGGTAGTACCTATCATTGCCTTTGTTTTTTTTTACAAAACAAGACACAAGTTCCTGTTTCTTTTTTTTTTACTGACCGCCCTGTATTAACCAAACACGCAATTTCTCGCTTATATTTTACTAACCCGTCCTCCCCCAATGAAAAAAGATGACAGATGGGTGGGTAACAGAAATTATGCAGAAACAGGGAGCTAGATTCGAGAGCATTCTTATGGAATGCGTAGATATGTAGTTAAACGGCTACTTCAGTGTACTACTTCATCGTTTTTGTACTTATCCTGCCGGATGGCCTCGTACCTTAACCTTAGCTAACTGACCGTCAATTACATTTTCTCATTGTTTACAGCATAGTTTTGTAGTAGTAGAAAACAAAAACGAACTTGTTTGATGCTTCTGATAAGTCAAAACATCAAAGGAACACAAATAAAAATCCCTGTAAGGCTTCAGATACTGCAGCGTTGCTGTGCTGTTTAGTCAACGCAAACCTTATTGCTGTATTGAAATGTTTTTACCGTTTTTAGCTTTGCACACGATAGGTCAGCTAATGATTGGTGCATTCTACTTGGCTAAACAAGTAGAATGGCCGGAAAATGTTTAAAATTAATTGTCTTAGTGCGCTTAGCACAACTGTACAGGTAATTCAGGGTTCGTACAAGCCATTGAAAACCTGAAAATATTCTGGAACGTAATAATGAAATTACAATCTGGAAAATTAGTGCTTGCAAATCTTGAAAAATGATATATGTATCACCAGTAGGGTGATGAACGTAAACGACGTGACTGAAGAATGCTGACAAAATTTGACCAAGAAAGCAGCCGAATGTGCAGCCTTACATTATCTTTGTTCGTTTGGGCATTAAAAGTTTTGAAATTTGGGCTCTGGTTTTAATTATATTTACATGTATAATGGTTGGCTACAGCAGTAAGGTTTCACGTGGACTAAACAATACGGCAACGCTGCGGTATCTGAACCCTTACAGAAAATTTTATTTATGTTCCTTGGCTGTTTTGACTTCGGGTCAGTTAAACCTTACCTTAAGCATCAAACGAGTTCGTTTTTGTTTTCTAATTCGTGCTACTTTAGCCCATGCGGTTTATATTAGCTTGTTTTAATGTTTTGTATCGCTAACAATTACGGTTTGCGCGAGCCAATACGGAAACACGTTCTTTAATATTCATTCTACATCTTGCTGCTGGCGTTTGCTGATTGGCATTGTGGCATAATAACAATATTTAAAACAATGTAAAACAATCAGTCTCCTTTTAGAGCTCCTTAACCCCTGAACCACTTGACCAATTAAAAAAGGACTCATGGAAAGGGCACATTTACAGAGCAATACCTGCAAAATGAGCTAAGAACCAGTTTTATAGGACAAATAGTTTCATCTGTACAGAATCTAGTAGAAACATGTCGTGCCAAGAACAAGAAGCCAAAAATAAAAATTACGATCCCAGCTTAAGTCCAAATCTCCGATGTGGCAAATTGCAATTAATAAAATTCTGACACATGTTCACCAAGTCCAACAAAGCTTATCTAGACACACGCTAGTGTGTCGCGCCAAGTTCGGCAACAATCATCACAACAAACATCACATCAGTTCAATTGTCGAGGTTGTAAACCATTGCAGCGCGGCGCCATAGCGTCAGTGTCTTATATCTTGAGAATAGTTGGGCACATTTCAGGTACTTGGGGAAACATAATAATGCGGTTTAAAAGCTTAAATTGTGTTGAAATTGAGAGCAATGACCCACCTGACAAAAATTAACTCGTGTAGGAATGCTAGCTAAGCTGCTTTCAATGCAAAATCTGACCCTCAATAACGTTGTAAATGTGTTACTAGTTCCTAGCTAGCTACTAGCTAGTCCGCTCATCCCCATGTTAATTTCCATAGGGGAGGGAATTTCCATCGATACCAAAATAACGGGAAGGCTTCCAGCTATGAAATACGGCGAATGAGTGCAGTACAATACGAACTGCGTACATTTTATGGTTTGGCGCTTGGAGGGCGTAACGGAAATGGCGTGAAAGGGCGCCTAAGTACGAAAATATTGTTATAACCATTGTTAGTATTGTCGGCATTGTCTCTCATTGGACGGCCCACGTTTGGACAATGAGAACGTGGATACTGACGTACGTGCCTAGACACACACTAATGCATCACGATAAATTTAAACAACGTTGCAAAGAAATTGTATTCGCGTCTAATTCACGAAAAATAAACCAACTGTAAAAACAAAGCAAAATAAACAAAGCCAAAAACTGGTAAAGAGGCCACTAAGTTGAGTGGTTCGGCCCTTCAAAGGAGTGATATCAAAACACCAAAACTAACTAAATAAAACAAATCACAACAAAATTAAAACCAAACCCAAAACCCATAAAGAGGTGACTAAGTTGAGAATGGTTCAGCCTATAGGCAAAAGGTGGTAGCAAATTGTTGAAAACCAATTTCTTGTTAACGTGGCACTTTATAGTACAAATCTGCACGATAGTGGAGTTGAGCCAATACACAATTAAAAAAAAATGGAGTGATATCATATCAAAAACCAAAACTGGTAAATGGGGCCGCCAAGTTCCGAATGGTTCGGCCCTTCAAAGGAGTGATATCAACACACCAAAACATTCGCCAACTTAATCACACCGAATAATACTTTGGACGTTAAGTGAAAACTGGAACATTGCTACCGAAAGTAGCAATGTTCTAGTTTTCATTTAACCTTCGAATTATTAAGCGGTGCGATTAACTTGACGAATGTTTTGGTGTGTTGATATCACTCCTTTGAAGGGCCGAACCATTCGGAACTTGGTGGTCCCTTTTACCAATTTTGGTTTTTGATATGATATACTAAATTTGAGTGGAAAATATTGACGGACGGCTGAGAATTATTAAGCATCGACATTTCGGCTTTAACATGGGAGGTTGAGATCAAACCTCCTTTACTAATATTACCAATGTTTTGTATGGTGAGCCAACGGAGGAATGATAGACAGCTATGCGAAGAGTTCTGATCTCTTGTTTACGTGAAATCACCACGGACACAAGGCACCGCCTGCCTTCACTGTGCTGCAATGCATTCGTGTCATGCGGAGTAGCTTTCTGACCCCTACCTCTCAAGTTACCCCACGGTCTTGGCCGGGGTAATTGCGACTCATTTACCCCGGAGCTTGGAGGTAACTTTACACCCGTTCATCCTTCGAAATGGGCTACCTCTTAACTGTTATCACCGACTATTTACCTCTCGGGTTAGTAACCTCCGAGGTAATGTTTGCCCCGGACCTGAGGGGTAAATCGTCTTCCCTCCCAACTTACCTCCGAACTGATATCACCAAATTCATTTACCCCTCAACTTACCCTCAGAGGTAGGGCTTACCTCTTAAGTGTTATCCCCGGCGTTAGTGTTGCAGTTAGATGTCGTTGTGCTTCTACATATTTACTTAGATTGTGCTCCATTGCTTCAATACTACACCCATACTAATATATATCAACAAATTATAAATCGACAAAAAAATATATCTGGAATTTGTAACACAGGTAGTCTAGTGTAATCGGATTAGAACGAAAAAGTGAGTATGAGGCAAGATGTTCTACAAAATCAAAAATTGGGAGAGTAGTAGTCCCATATATCAATTACACAATTCCCGCGGCTCTTTTTGCGTGAGTGGCTTTCACGATCCTTTTTGATGATATGGTTTTATTTGTCCTTTTTCCCTTCGCCTTTTTAATTCTGTTCTCATCTTTCTTGCGATATTTTGCTCTGTAGTTCATTCTCTCTGGTTTCAGGGACCAGTCAATATTTCGAAGGGGGGGGGGGGGGGGGTGGGGGGATCAAATGTGTGATCGGATAGCCGTTTCGCCGAATTTCAATCAGTGTCTTAATTTTTGGCAAAATGAGAATTCCCATCTTGCCCACTCCTGTTTTGGCGAATATTTATTTTTCAAACAAATTACGTGCCTCGCTCACGCTGCTGCGCTTGCTGCGGCTAAATGTAACATCAGCTACCGCAGCTTTGGAATGCTTCTTTAACTTCAGCAATATTAAATTTTTATAGAGCATTTTGATTCTGCGAAATGGGATTCGGCGAAACAGGAAATCCTTTTTTGCCAAATTTTAATCAGGGCTGAACCTTCGGTGAAATGGAAAGACAGTATGATCCACAAAGTTTGGATGCCCCACTCCCCGATTCGTGGCCCCCATTTGTCCTACCTCCCATTTAAGTTAAAACAGAAGCCTGCCCACAACTCGCCTCTCCAGCCCTACAAACCGCAAACCCTTTGTATATCAAGGAACGTATCAGTACCTATAAACTCAATAAAGCTCACTGGCAATAATACAATACCAGTAGGCCTATTCAAGTGGGCTTTCCAGAAACCTTATTATCTACCTGAAATTTGTTTAGGTTTTGTTCAGGATTTGTTGTTTTGGGCTACGAGATAAAACAAAACAATGCAAAAACACACAAAAAAATTCAACTCCCCCCCCTCTAAACAAAGTACAAAGAAAATCCAAACCCACACAAAAAAGAAGATTCGCTGACATCGTATCAAAATCAGATCGAAATGAGCGAACATCGATCCGATAGAAAATGTCTGCACCCGTCACATAGAATTTTACCCATCAGATGGAAAGTTCTCCCCATCAGATAAACGTTTTATTTTCCCGTCAGATAGAATTGTTTTTCTATTTGATAAAAAAAAAGTTCTGGCTATTCAATCCATAGAGGCTCATTCACAAAGTTGGAGCATGTTTTTTGTATGCTTGCATGTTTTTTTCTGTCTGGCGCAACTAGTATTTTGTGCTGACGACTGTGCTGAGGACTGTGAACCAATCCGTTACGTAGCTAAACGGCAAAGGAAATCCAGGAAAATAAAACCAAATAAAGAACATCCAGAGGATATAAAATCCAAAGGAAGAAAGTAATCCACGGAATAGATTTATTTTTAGCTTACTATTTTATTAGTGAGGTAAACCTGTATTTCGATGCAGTGGTACGAAACTAAATCAAAGTAATAAAAAGAAGGAAATCTGTGCATGGCAACGCCCTCCATAGTTCCAGGCTTGGACTGGCCTTACTGCCATTGTGCCATCGGCACAGGCGCCCTTTGGTTACCACACTTTTGGCGCCCCATGGGCAGCCTTCTGTTTTACCCCTTCCCGAAGGAAAAATGAAATCTTTTCCACTGTTGAGCTTCCCTTCAGGCACAAATCCACTTCTCTCCTGCCCCTTACTTGCATTTTCAACACTTTGTTAAACTCCTCCCCCCCCCAAAAAAAAAGGACCCATGATGTCCAAGAAAGAAGTTCATAAAACAGTCATTCCTTCGGTAATGCATGTGTTGACGCACTTCAAAGCCAGTACAATATCAAAATAAGCAAAGGCTCCAGGCTCTTCCCTGGACAATGCGTGGGGAGCTTATAGAGTGCTCTCCAGACCCGTCCAACTTGAGTTCCTGGTAAAACGTGTGGCACCCCTCCACCATCATTTTTCTAAATGGCACAGGCTCCCTTTGCTACCCAGTCCGACTCTGCACAGTTCTGACTGCATATCTTCGAGCATCCACTCTAGCCACCGTATGTTTTTTTTATGGCAAATGGTTTGAGTTTGGTTATATCCTTTAGATTGCATTACAATTTTTAAAAACATTCCCGTTATACGGAAAACAAATCCCGTGACAGATTCAATTTTATATCAGAAATCGACTTTATTCTTGATTTCGATGGGTATGGTGTGGATCGATTTGCTTTTCGACCCATTTTCTCCCTCAGTAGTAAAATTATGAAGTTGTAGAAAGATAATCACTCCATGTAGGTCGTGGTTATCTGACTGGCTGCCCTCCTCTTCGATTTGTAGAATATTCCTTCTCAGTCTTTTTTTCTTTCTAATCCGAAGTAGATTTATATATTTTTGCATTTGTTGATACGTGTTTAGTTTTGGTAAAGTACAATTATTACTGTTGTTCCCTGTGCATTCCTGCAGTTTTGGTCACAACGTAATGACGGTCATAAAACAATCTGGGAAAAAATAGGCCGGTGGGGAAAATAAGTACGCTAAAAGAAGTGCTTACGAAACACGTACCACAGATTAAAAAGACGCGTACAAAACAAAGTTAAGTCTCTGACAGAAAGAGAGTCGGGAGGGGAGACAGGCTCCGCCGTCAACCGTAGCTGTAATGTAGCATTCGCGACTGCATTTTTTGTTAGGCTACTGTACAGCGCGTTTTAAGCAACACTCTTAACATTACTAACTAATAATGAAAGGTATTCTAATAACATGGGAGAAATTTCCTTTATGTAGAAAACAAAATTCCCACCAGATTGAATAAAAGTCCTGCGCTCAGATAGAAAACATTACCGTTAGAGCGAAAAGAAATATCATCTGATGGAAAAAAAATATTCTCGTCGGTAATATTTCCTGGTCGGATGGGTCGTGCGTTATTTTCTACTGTATATGCTGGATTTCGATATGACCTGCCTGAACCAAAAGTTACGTCAATATTCCGCAGAGGCGCAATTATGGAAGCGAAAGGGGGGGGGGGTTGCCAATTATTCGGAATCGGGGAATTATGGTGGGAGGGGGGTGATGACAATTATTGATGTGTATGCAGGAACAGATCCTGCTCAACACTCAGCCCTGCAGTGTACCTCTTCCAATGCAGGAAATTGAAGGCTAAAACAAAATTGTTGTTAGCACGGTTCTAAATACCCAGAGTGAAGGTAATATACAGTGTTGTCTCCACACATGTAGATACACTTTGTGAGTTGCCTGTCCCTGGCTTACACTCTGCTGTCGTTAAGCCTACATTGCACCAAAGAAACACCCCCTGTAATCCCTTAAAACTGGCTCCGGCTGCTGAACATTTGAACCCTCCCATTCAGTATCAGCAGTGTGACAACTTTGGATTAATAACGAATTTCGAAACAGTTATCCCTGAAGTTCCCTCTAACCCTAGCACTCTAATTATTGGAGACTCTCAGGTCAGACATTTCAAACTGCCCTCGGAACTTAATTCCAGAACTTGGTGTTTTCCCGGAGCACATATTGAGCATGTTATGAAATTTATTCCCGAGATCATGATGCCCCATGCCAAGGCCACTCATGCTGTTCTGTGTCTGGGCACTAACAATATTGGCTACAACACTCCCAGTGGTATTTCTGAAAGGCTGTCACAGGTAATGAGACTAATAAAAGAGTACCAGCCTGAAATCAAACTCTCCATCATTGGTCTGCTACCCCAGTGGGTCCCAGAAGCTATTTGGTTCGACCTCAAAAACTATTTGGTCTGCTGCAACATTATGAACATTTGCAAACTCGAAAATGTAACATACATGTGGGATACTATATTAATTCCAGATACCTTTTGGCAGGAGATGGAGTACATTTTCTGCTACTGGAAAAAAATATTTAACTAACGTGATGACTAAGGCCATTCTGGGAACTACAGGTGGATAATGGTCCAAATGTCGACCCAGGTTTTTTCCTCCCTCCTGGATCCTTGTCCCTTCCGTCTACCACAGATACTTCAGATCGGTCTGTTAATTTGAACTCTAATATGCAACTGTCAACTGCTAACCTTACACAATCTAACCATAAACTCACCTAAATTGTCTGTTTCTAAATGCACGAAGTCTTGTGAACAAACTTGTTGAATTCAACATGTTATTGTTAAGCGATTTATATGACCTTATCTTTGTTGTGGAAACTTGGTTAAATAATACGATAACGGACGCGATGCTGACTGGCAATACATCGTACAACATCGAAAGGAGAGACCGTTTGACTCGTGCTGGTGGCATTTTATTTGTAGCAAAAAAAGGACTCATGTACCATGTACCAAACATACGTACTACATTTGAAGCAATGACTATGGACCTATTCAATGAAAAGGTTTCGATAATTATTGGGTACATCTGATTGGAAATGACTTCAATACCGTTACATTAATGTGTGAATACATTAACTCAGAATTTAGATCTGACCGTACCAACGTTATTGTTGGGGATTTCAACCAGCCAACAATTGACTGGCTACATTCAAGAGCAACAGGAAAAACAAGCACTACAATTTTTAACTGTTTCTCTGACTTGGGTTTGGAGCAGTTAGTCACCCAGCTAACACGGGGAAATAATGTACTCGACCTTATCTTGGTTGACAATGAACGCACTATTACAGACGTTGCTGTCTTACATGGACTCGGTACTAGCAACCATTCTGTGCTGTCCTTTCGCATCCACACCATCCATTTAATTGACCCTACTGTTTCAAACTTAAAAACTAAAAAAATTTGACTTGAGAGCATAAAAAATTTTCTTCATGAGATCAATTGGAATCTTCGGATGGTTGATGCTACCGATATAGAAATAATGTGGAATATTTTTATCGCTACTATAAATGACACCTTGGATCAACATAGTACACTACAAGTCTAATCTTTTCGGCATAAAAAACGTATCCCTCGTGAAGCCAGGAACTTAAGCTCACGTAAAAAGAGACTTTGGCGCCATTATAAAAGAAATCGCTGTGAAGATACCAAATCATTGTACAAGCAAGCTAGCAGGAACTATGCAGATTGTGTAAAGCGATTGTCCATCCAAGCTGAAAGTAAAGTTATAAAGGAAGGAAATCTTGGTGCACTTTATAGGTTAGGAAAAAATAAAACAGGAATTAAGCGAAGTATCCCAACCTTAAAGCTAAAAGGGCAGGTGGTTTCATCATTGTCTTAAACAATATATTTTCTAAAAATTTCATCTCCGATAATGGATCCATCCCCGACAATCAAAGGAACCTAATGCATGCGTTTACACAGACCTTAGATAATGTGTATTTCTCAAGCAAGAAACTCCTCAAAGCAACTAATGATACAAAAACTAGCCATGCCATTGGTCCTGATGTACTATCCGCATATTTTTACAAAGAAATGCGGGATGAAATTATCTCTCCTTTGGTGACAATATTTATATGCTCAATGCAGTCGGGCAAAATTCCTAAATGCTGGAAAAAGGCACGTGCAATTCCAATCTTCAAAAAAGGCAATGCATCCGATCCACATAGCTACAGACCAATATCTCTTACTTGTGTACCTTGTAAAATTATGGAAAGAATTATTAAAAATGAAATGCTAAAATTTCTAAACCAACAAGATATAATCTCGTATCATCAATTTGGTTTTTTGCCTGGACGCTCAACAACACTACAGCTACTGGACGTCCTAAACGACTGGACTAGTTGTTTAGATGAGGGTTACCCAGTTGACGTAGTTCTAATTGATTTTGCGAAAGCATTTGACTCCGTTGTCCACTACAAATTACTATTTATTGGCATCAGAGGGCAATTACTGGCTTGGATTACTGATTTTCTTGTGGGCCGTAGCCAGCGTGTCGTAGTCGGGGAATCGGTGTCTGATGATGCTGTGGTTGAAAGTGGCATTCCACAGGGGTCAGTTTTAGGTCCATTGTTATTCACCATTTTTTTTAAATGATCTATTGCCAACTTCTGCAGGTGTAAAATTGTGAAAATTTGCTGATGACGTTAAACTCCACTCTGCAATGAAATCAAAACAGAGTTACTATGGTATCGTACATGAACTTGATGAACTAAAAAAAACTGGTCAGATCAATGGCAGTTGCCAATTTTGGACAATAAATGCAAAGTGTTGCACATTGGGAGTAAAAATCCATCATATAATTACTACCTATCGGGTTCGAAACTGGAACCATTAAATACTGTCAAGGACTTAGGTGTCTAGCTCTCTACGAATCTAACGTGGACTCACCAGTGTAATGCTGTCATTAAAATAGCAATGCAACGAGTAGCTATTATCAGAAACTGTTTCACTTCTAGGGATGTCCCAACTTTACTGTGGGCCTTTAAAGTATATGTCCGTCCGCTTGTAGAATACGCCAGCCCCATTTGGTCCCCGTCACTTCGAGGAGACATTCTGAGGTTAGAAAGAGTGCAGAGAGTGTTTACCAAACTTCTTCCAGGGTTTCGAAATATACCATATGCAGCCAGACTGAATAAGTTGAAAATTGAATCTTTGGAACTACGCCGGGTAAAAGCCGACCTGTCATTAACATATTGTTTGTTGTATGGTCTCCTGGATTATGATCCATCTTTCTTCTTTGGTGTTAATAGAGAGGGATGGACCAGTAGTCACTCCCTGAAATTGGTTAAGAAACCCTTCAGATTAAACTGCAGAAAATACTTTTTTGTAAATCGGGTCATTAATGTTTGGAATGCTTTACCTGATGATGTTGTCATGGCACCCTCTATAAATTGTTTTAAATTCAGACTAAGTAAGTGTAGCCTACAACCATACATATCAGACTATACCTAAGGTTATTTTTGCTATATTGTTGTACAGATATTCAAATTTAGCTATATCTTACCATTTTGTTAACTTACGGCGGGCTTACGCAACAACTCGCAGCGAGAATTAGCAAAGTTGTCGTTGCCATGGTAACAACGCTATCTGAATTAGCTAAATCTGACGTCCTTTGAGTAAATGCTTTAAGTCTTATAATCCGTGACAATATGATAAAGAATTCCTCCTGACGAAATTTACACAGTCCCTTCTGAACTCGTATTATTAAGTGTTTTCATTGTGAGTCGACATAGCTAAAACTGCCGCCATGTTGGGATTTCAGACGATTTCTAGCTTCTAGCTGCGAGAATGCAAAGGCGAGTCGTTGGGTAAACGCGCTCTTACTCGGCAAATAAACTTTTATTATTATTATTATTATTATTCCAACATGGCCGCCATGAGGAGGTTGCAGTGATAGAGAGCAGAAATTTTGATGAATTAAGAAGGAAATAGAGGAGTGACATATGAACTGAAAGGTATTTAGGACATCTAAGATATCACAGAAGAGCATGGCATAGTTTTGGTGAGCTATTCTTGTGATGAACAGTGCTAATTCAGTGAATTTATTTGAGGCAAAACGATCAGGATTCATGTTGGGATGTGGAAGCCATAAAAATCTGAGTGTGTTCGTTTTGCATTCGGAAAATAAAAAGTGCAAGAAAAGTTTAAAAAGTGTGACACCGGATCAAAAAAAGTGAACCAGATTTAACCCAAGTGAACCAAAAGAAAATAAAGTAAAAATTGAAATTTTTCTTTGGTTTTATACAAAAAAAAAAAGTGCTTCATAACAATGGAAGATGAGGTAAATGGAAGAAAATAAACCACAAATTGACTAATATTACACTTGAATATAAAAATTATGTCAAGATGTCAAGGAAATTGTGAGGGAAAACTAGGTAATCAGGGTGATTGGGTAACGTGTGGAGTATGTAACTCAAAATATTGTTATAACTGTTCAGGATTGAAGCAAAACACATGGAAAACAATGAATGATGAGAAGAAAGCAAAGTGGAAATGCAAACAAAAATGTAGACAACCAAGAACATTATCAGACTCAAATGAAACTGTAGATGATAACGAAAAAAATGAAGAAGACAAATTACCATTGGACAAAGAAGAAGATCAACAAAATGATGATGAGACAGAACAGCAAAAGAAAGAGTATAGAATAAGAATGGGAAAAAATTTGACCTACTCATTATGAAAATTGATAAACAAAGCACGGAATTGGAAGATTTTAAGAAAGCGATTGAATTTCTTAGTGAAGAACAGAAAGAACTAAAGATGGAAAACAAAGATTTGAAAACTCGAATATATGAAATTGAAGCAAAGTTACAAGATCTGGAAAATAAAGATGTAAGATACAGTGCCATAGAAAAGAAGATGAGTGAAATACAAAGAAGTGTAGCGGATAAAGAACAATATGATAGGAACAAAAACTTGGAAATCTGCCAGCTTGATTGGCTAGAAGAAGAAAATCTTGAGCAAGTAATAGAACACGTTGCAAGAAATTTCAATATACAATACAACGCAAATGAAATAGAAATAGCACATCGAATACCAAACAAAAACAAAGATAAACCGAGTAATGTAATCATACAATTTAAGCATAGAGAAAGCAGAAACAAATGGTTAGAACAGAAGAAAAGAATTGTAACAAATGACAATATATATAGAAATGGAAATAGAAAGCGTGTGTAATTAAATGAAAATATGACACCAAATACAAAGAGACTTTTTTGGATGACAAAAAACTTTGCAGCCCAGAATGATTATAAGTACGTATGGTTTAAAAATGGAAAAATCATGATGAGAAAAAATGCTGATACAAATGAAGTGAAAATAGTGCATGATGAAAATGACTTAGTGGTGAATACATAATATTCGACTACGTAAATAAGGTCTTTGATAAAAAACAACAAGTACGTAGCGAAATTATGAAAGATGTTGGGTATTATGAAAATGTGAAATTATTACACTTAAATATTAGATCATTAAGATCGAATTGGGATGTTTTCTTACAGAGTATCTTGGAGTTAAATACAGACTGGGAAATGATTATATTAACAGAGATTAATATAAAAAAAAAGTTGAATATTATAATTTACAGGGATATGAGAAAATTGTGATTACCAGAGAAAATACACTTAGAGGTGGGGGAGTAATGGTGTTCGTAAAATCAAATCTTGATATAACTTATAATAAAATAGAACAAGAAGGAAATTCCATTATAGAAATTGAAGTGCATGATAAAATCAATAAAATCCAGGATATGCAAATTGTAGTAATATACAGAAAACCTACATTAAATAAAAAGGCTTTTTCAAAATCATTAAAAGAAATACTAGAGAAGAATAATGAAAATAGCACACACCAAATTATAATTGGGGACATGAATATTGATATATTAGAAAAATATGAAGATTATGAAGATAACTACGACCAGTCGGCAATAGACTACTATGAAAATATGTTAGCAGAATCAGGATTAAACTGTAAAATAAATTCACCAACTAGAGAAGAGTTTTCTTTAAAAAATGGTTTAAATTGTCTACATAAATCTTGTATCGATCACATATACATAAAAAGTAAAATTGGTAAATCAAGTGGTGGCGTTCTGACAGAAAAAGTAGCAGATCATTATTGGACAATGATTTGGATATGGAATCAAAAAAAGGATAAAAAAATACTATGATTAAAAATGAAATTGAAGAAGAATTCTTTCTGAAGATAAATAATAATCAAATTCAAAAAGAGTTAAATCGAATAAACTGGGGTTATTTAACAGACATGGATGATTCAGAAATGATTTATAATGAAATTTTAAAGAATTTTCATGAAATTTATCAAAAAAATACTACAAAACAAAAGAAAAAACACACAAATAAAAATCAACAATGTAGAAAAGAATGGATGACTGATGAATTAGTAGCAAGCATAAATAGAAAAAACAAAATGTGGAATGATCTAAAAACCTTAGGAACTAAAGATGAAGAGCTATTAAAAAAATATAAAAGAGAAAAAAAATCTACAGAAAAGAAAATTAGAGAATGTAAAAATATTTTTTTTCAAAATAAAATAAGCAAATTACAAAAAAATAAAACATCAATATGGACAGTAGTAAATGAGTTAACTGGGAAAAACGATAAAAAGCAAATTGATGAGGAAATATTGAAGGCTTTCAATGATAAAGGCTTAGGAAATATAGTCAATGATTTTAATCAAAATTTCTCAAATCAAGTAATAGAATTAAGAACGATAAATAAAGACGAACATGAAATATATAAAAAAGGTGATTTTTCAAAGGAAGTAAAAAAAAAGAGGATAAACCATAAACAATGCACAAAACAAACTATGTATTTAGAAGGAGCAACAGAGACGGAAATAATAAATATCATAACAGAATTAAACAATACAAATGCAACAGGATTAGACAAAATAAAAACTGACCATATAAAAAAAACTAAAGAAAATACTGCAAAAGCGATAAGTAAGCTAATAAATGTAATGATTAAGCAGGAAGTCTGGCCAGATCAGTTAAAAATTCAAATCATAAGACCAATACATAAAAAGGGACCTAAACAAGATTTAAGTAATTATCGTCCAAATTGCATTATTATCCATAATTGATAAAATTATAGAAAAATTTTTTGTAAATAAAATATGGAAGTTTTTTGAAAAATACAAAAATCTAACATCATCACAATTCGGATATAGAAAAAATATGGGAACGAATGATTTATTATCAGAAGTAAATGACCT